>JAZHYW010035678.1:0-64474 GCA_037355805.1 Ixodes ricinus
ATATTGGTTCAGTAAAATAGACCTTTGCAGCAACAAATGTCAATCAGAGGACACGGATTTGAAAATATAATAATTAGGAAAATAATAAACGAAATTTAATAATATTTTTTTTTAATTTCGTTAAGAAAATATAATTTTGAAATTCCAGTAAGCAATTCACTGAAAACCAACGAAGCAACTCTTTGCAGTGAGGCATAAGGTCTGAGTCAGAGGGGACAATGGCGTTCAAGAAACGTCTGTTTGGATGCCTTTAGTCTTGTCAATATATACCAGCCCGTATCCGGTTTTGTAATATAAAGGCAACACACTGCACCTTTATGTGGCACTTCATTTAATGCTGACGGTCCATCCGCAGAGTAGGTGCTCTGTTTTTATGACCGCGGTCGCAAAAATACGCCTGATAGGTAAACTGAAACCGAGAAACATCAAACGATGGTTTCCATAAACGCCAAAGAAAAGAATTTGCTGGTTTTTCAAATATTTGATTTAGTTCGTTAAGAATGATGAAAGCCAGTGTTCATTGTTGACTTGCCAAATGGCAAAGGCAAACGATCTGCAATTTTGTTTAATTATCAATATTCAGGATGCCTTCCACTCTTTGAGTCCGCCAAAATGAATAACTTGTTCAGATTTTTTTTATTCCGGCGTTATGATTTATGTATTTGTAGAACACCTGTAGATGTACCCATAAACGTCTTTTTGACTTCAACGCATCTGAAGGCGATGCCAATATACTCATGGTGTCAGAACATTTTGAGTCAGTAGATTCAACGAGAGATCTTGATAAATCCTGAGCGCAGTGCTGGGCGAACTCTACTGATTTTCTTTTGCGAGCAGCGATTTACTGTTCGGCGTAATTTATCGCGCACACCCGAGCTACACAACGTAGAGTGAACGTGGTCAATCTTCTGATTTAACGAATAACGGATGTCAGATTACAGAAACTGCGAACATGTCAAGGTCAACAGAACAAGTTAATGAACATCACAGAGTTACCCCATCGGCTGGCGTGGCCACACCTGTGTTGTCGTTAATGAGATGTAATGCCGTGGAGGCAAGGTAATAAGAATTATTCTGTAATGCGAAACAAAAACGACAGCAGGGAATACCTGCGCGACATTGTTGTATGGCATCTGCTGGCACGCACCTACATGGAGAAACGCAGGTTCAACCTGCTGGCCACACCTTTCCACGATTTTGTCGTCCAGCAGCAGTATAACCACGCTGGATGTTCCGAGCGATATCGATGAAGAAGACATTGAGCAGATCGCAGTCTCTGCTCGTTGTTATCAGATGATATTAAATAAAATGATGGTTTAGGCTTACATTTGAAGCTCTTAAGCACTACTGTTATGTACTTTTCATAACTTGAGGCTATATGATCGTTTTGTAATGTTTATATTTTAATTAATAAAATGCGATCACGCATTGGCCCTATTTGTGTTTGACTGAACAATTTATAATAAATAATTGTTCTTCTCCGAAAAGATAATAGCGAAGCAGGGAATATAAAACGTCATTAGTGAAACCCGCAGTAGCATACATCAGTCCAAGGCTGCACTCTTCAGTACTTCAATTTGCGTCCTTCTGCCACACTGAAAACGTTAGATCAGTCATGAAACAACAATAAAATAAATAGATAGATAAAAACTGTCTAAAATCAGTTGTTTTTTTGTTATTGTATCTTCATGGTTTTTCGGCAAGACGTATATCTTATATTGCAACATTTCAATAAAGACAAAGTACAGACATTTGTAATGGTAACTCATCATTGTGATTAATCCCACATTCAATTTGGAGAAAAACGACGTTAAGGATATTATAAAGAAAGAAGCCTGTTTGTATCCTGATAAGGTTCATGCACTACGCTGATAACAAATGGTCAAATATTTGATGACTATTTACTTATCATGACGCCACGTCGAAGTTTAGGCTGCAGTAGTGACAGATTGTCATCTGGCATATCGAGACCTGATTTACAAAAGAAAATATAAAACAAAACACTTTCCGGTACAATCAATATGAATAAGCCGTGAACTTTCAAAGGCTTCTGACAGAACAACATGCTGAGAATTTATCGATCTCAAATACCTATTTTCATTGAAACTTCAAGAATTAAACAGACCGCGCGATTAACACCTGAAAAATGATCAGAACAAAAGAAGAGAACAACTATTATATTCAAATATGAAATCTGGGCATCAACTACAATCCAAAGAAAAGGATTGTTTATAATTTATTTATTCAGTAATATTGGGAGCGCAATTGACCTTTAAAAGATACAAATCAGTTCGAGCAGGTTTATTTTAAATATTTCTGAGCCATCAGCTTTTGCATTGTTTTTAAAGATAAGGAAGAACAACTTAACCGTTGGCACGCTCTTTCCGTCATGGACGATTTATATTGGTTCTCGTTTTAACCTCAGACAGACATGGTTCGTCTGAATCGAAAGAATTAAACGCAATCACAGGTGATTGGAACATCGAAAGCATTGCAGAGCTCAGCCATGGGCTGTTCTCTGTAAAATCAAGTCGTATCTCTAAGACAGGTCTAACGATTGATTTATGTTAATTTTCACAGGAGGATATTTGCCAGCGGTTCTTCTGAGGTAGCACCATTTGTCTGTTGCACGCTTTTAACATACTCCACGTACTTTTTCCATCCTACGTCACTCGATAAAATCACTCCCAACCATTTATAACTGCCAACTTTCGTCAGCCGTACGCCGTGAACCTCATAAACCAGGCTTACGACTTTTTTGCTGAAATATATATAAATGTACTGGCTGATTAATATCAATCTTTATGGCACTTTCATGAAACCAAGACGTGATGCTAGCCAACACATCCCTCACTTCTATTTGGTCCCGTATTGTAGAAACTGGAGTGTAAATAACAAAGTCATCGACAACATTCTTAACTTAAGAGGACCATGTGCGGTGAATTGGAACAAGCTGTTAACAAAGGAAAATGAAAGCCGTTTACAACTCCCTGTAACGCCGAATTCAGGAGCGCAGCTCTTGAGGACGGGGAAGGCAGAGGGGTCTAATGCATCCTCATAAAATATACGACCTCGGGGCGGTCACTTGACCTGGGGGTCCGTGACCTGGGGGGCCACGTGACTAGAGGGGTCACGTGACTTCGGGGGTCACGGAACTCGAGGTCACGCACCCTGGAGGCAGTCACGGATTTGGGAGGTCACGGACCCCGGGTCATGGCGGGGTCAATGGGAACTGGGGTCACGTGGCCTAGGGGTCACGTGACGGGCGGTCGTGACCTGGGGGAGGTCACGGACCGAGGTGACCTTTTAGGAACAGCGCTGACGACCGGGATTACATACCAAGAAGCCGGAACGGGCGCCTAAGAGCTGCGGCTCTAAAAGTAAACCCAGACGGAACTTAGAGGTACCGCGGAATAAAAACTCAACAATCCTGAAAAGGTGCCATTACATGTACGAACTAAGCTGGTGGTTTGAAAGGTATGCATTAATCCATTCAGCCACATGAGTGGGAACCTTCTCCGGGGTCTATTGAATGGCTTTAATTAGTCTGTTGGTGAGGCATTGGTCGTTCATCTATCGAGAGTGATGAACACTGCATCAACCTGCCTACGGTTATTACCGCAATGGAAAGAATTCATGATGAACGCACTGACCCGGTTATCGTTAACAGGCCGCTGTTAACCATAAAAGGTGGGTTTAGAATATTATGCAGTTCTGGCGCCAGTTTTTTAGTTATGATGTTCCGCACACTGCAGGCTGCAAAATTACGGATATAGGACGACAATTATCTATGGAGTCACTTCTGCCAGATTTATTTACAGGGCCAACCCTAGCAACTGTAATATCAAAAGGACCGCCTTCTGCAAAGTCCTTTTTCTCTGCGATGCATATTGCCACGCGCGTCGCCGAGCGAGTACATTCCTGGCCCACTGGTTACCACGTCTTGGCTTTCGCGCGGCGGTTCCTGCAGGTTCGACTCCTGGAAGCGAGAGCTGCTTTTATTTATTCTTTTCAACTTTAGCGTCCTCGTAAGTTTGAAAACCTTGTCGCCTGAACGAGGTCTCGATTCTTCGTACGCGCCGAACGGTCTACGCCGAATGCTTCATGAAACCAACGCCGGCACAGTAGGTGCTCCGCGTGGCGGTTCGAGGTCTGTTCCGTTCTTGCGCTGGATCGTGCCACCTCGCCGACCTTCGGCGCCTGTGACGCTAAATCTTTTTGTTTGCTCTTAGAGCGCAGCCTTAGGTCTGCTTCCTGCTTGAGCGGCGTCGCCGTCGCCGTCGCCGTCGGCGCCGCCGTCGAAAGCGTAACCGCGGTGACGTTTCGGCGCGGTGACGTCCGGCACCATGCCGTAGCGCCTCATCGGGGCCACGCGACCCCCCGAGGTCACGTGACCCCCGACGTGTTCGGTACCATCCGCGTCACCATGCCGAAACGTCCGCGAGGACGTTTCGGCATGGTACCGAAACGTCACCATGCCCGGCGTCACGGGGTCACGTGGCCTCAGAGGTCACATGGCCCCCTGAGGTGGCCGCGGGACCGCTGAAACGTCCGTGAGGTACGTGCCGGCACGGTGCCCGAAACGTCACGGGGGTCACGTGGCGTCGGGGGGTCACGTGGCCCGTCACGACCCTGGAGGGGGTCCTGAGGTGGGGTCACGTGACCGCCCTGAGGTCACGTGACCCCGTGAGGCCGCAGGCCCCTATGAGATCACGAGGGTCACGCGACGTCAGGAGGGTCGGGTGACCGTTCACGTTGCGCCGACGTCGACACCGACGCCACTCGGAGGAAGGGTAGCAGGCAGGATGAAGAGGTGAGGGAGGAGGGAGGAAGGGTATACCCTCCTCTCGGTACCTTTCCCTACTCCTCCTCAAGAGCTGCGCTACTAGCCGGCGTTACAGGGAGTTGTAAACGGCTTACTTTGTTTTGGGCACAACCCCGTCTTTATTAAACCATCGATTTCCTACAGCGCTAACCGTCTCTCTGACAAGTTACTCGTGACATTTTGGTGGAAGTGCGGGGTACAACCCATGCAGCGTACCCTCCGAGGCCTCGCAGCGCAAGTCCCATCCCCGGCTCAAGAGGACCATCCGCAGAGATTACCGTGACCCTAGGAAGCCGCCGGATCCAAGGCCTACCCCGGACGACTTTAGCTCCCCGCTCAAGCCAAAGACCAAGCAGTCAACAACACGGGTGATGAAGAGCCAGTCGCCGCAGGCCGAGACCTCTGCACCCGTCGTCTACCTGCCACGCCCAACGAACCCCGACGACCTCTCCATGGCGAGGCCCACGAGGATGTGGAAGACTGGCTTCAACACTTTGAACGCGTAGCCCGCCATAATGGATGGACCACGGAGCAGCGCCTCTAAAACCATCTACTTCTCTTTGGAGGGCACCGCGAGGCAGTGTTTCGAGAACCAAGAGGCTTCCTTTACGTCGTGGGACACCTGTAATCGCCGGCCTGAAGGATACATTCTTGAGTCAGCACCGTAGACAACGGGCCGAAGACCTCCTCCGCACAAGAACTCAAGGATCAAACGAAATGCATTACCAGCTTCGTGGAGGATGTCCTGCGCCCGAGTGCTCGCGCCGAATGTCCCTCAGGCCACCGAGGAGAAGAAGCAGCGCGCCCTCATGAGAGGCGTGAAGAGTGAAATCTTCGGCGGTCTTGTCCGACACCCCCAACGACTGTTGAACGAGTTTGTAGCGGAAGCCACAAACATGGAGCGTGCACTGTCGGCCGGGGCAAGCCACTACAGCCGACTCGTCGGCACCTTTGTTGCGTCAACTGTCGCATCATCGCGGCTTGACCTGCACATCGTCGCTGTAGACATGTAGACAACATTCGGCGGACCATGCGTGACGTCGTTCGGGAAGAGCTCCAAAATCTGCTACCTGCCGCTGACCGACCAGCTTCGCTCTCCTATCGCCGAGGCCTGCGGGAAGAAGTCCAGAGAGCCATCCAACCATTGGCTCTCATCAGCGTGGCAGCCCCTGAGGAACCCACGCTAACTAACGTCGCTATGGCCTGACGGCCACCGCCTTCCTCCTCGCGCCTATGTCGAGCCGCCCCGACGTCAGTCTACTGCAGCCGCAGTACAACCGACGCCACGACGACTCAGGTCCAGTACGCCTGCCAGGAGCCGCGACGCACCACGGAAGACCGACGTGTGGGCGAACGGCCGACCGACGCCCCACATGCTACCACTGCGGGGAGGCCGGCCACGTGTACCGACGGTGCAGCTTCCGCCAGATGGGGCTGGAGAGGGTTTGCGCCGAACGACCCTTGGCCCCGCACGGGCGAACGACAAGGGTGTCGAGGAGTACCTGCGCCGTCCGCCGTCTTCAGTGCAGGGTCCTTCCCGGGAATCCCGCTCACCATCCCCACAACGACCGGCATCGCCCCTTCGTCGGTCCCGTCAAGAAAGCTTGTCCCCCCTGCGTCGCCGACAAACCTGAGTGCGAGCAACACCTGGAGGTGGCGTTGCTGAAGACAAACCGAAGTAAAGAGCCTCCAAGAACGTCGGAGCGCTCCCACGCTTCCGACGCCACGCATCGCAAAGACGCTCCTGAAACTGGTGCACAACAACCTAAAATTTGTTATCGACGCCTACGACGCTTTGGCCTTCGTGGACACCGGAGTAGACTACTCAGCCTTGAGTGGAGGCTCTCTCGCCGCCAGAGAAATGTTACGGCGCTCCTGGGATGAACCACATAACCCGAACCGCCGGAGTACACCTTATTACGCCCGTCGGAAGGTGCACTGCCTGAGTCGAGATTGTACATCGAGATGTTCCTCGTGAAATTCGTCGTTCTAGAAGACTGTGCCAGAGACGACATTTTCGGCATTGACTTTCTGTGTGAATACGGCGCCGTCATCGATCTCGCAGAGAACAGATTGACGCTGCGGACACCTGTTCCGCCTCCAGAGGAACCCCAAACAACGTCAGTCGCCGTCCGAGTCGCTGCCGACCACGTGAACTTGCCGCCGCAATCAAGTGTTGTACCCGTCGTGACCGATGCAGCTACCTCCAGCGAAGTTGTTCTGAAAGGCAACGTTCAATTGCTCCTGGGAAGAGGAATAGGCGTTGCAAGGCGAGGTAGCTGATCTTCAGAATGGACGCACTGTGAGTTCGTCACGACGTGACGAACTTGCGACAAGAAACGAAACACCTCATGAAAAGTGCCGCCGTGGGCCACGCGTCGAGGAACTCCGGATCTTCCGCCGAGATTTCCGCGATCGCTGAAGAATCCTCGCCACCTTACCAAGAGAGTACGCCGCCAGCGCAGCTCGACATTGACCCCAAGCTTCTGGGCCTGAAACGACGGCAGCTGATTAAACTTCTCGCCGAATACAGCGACTGCTTCCGACATCGTCGAAGGTGCGCCAAACCTCCGTTGCGAAGCACCACATCGTTCCTGAGGACGGCGTCGTCGTGTGCATTGATCGCCGTAGAGAGTCTCCGCAAAGAAAAAAGTTCTTCCAGGAGGAACGTGCAAGAAATGCTGAATGATGACGACGACATAATCCAGCCTTCAAGCAGTCCGTGGGCCTCTCCGGTCGTACTGGTTAAGAAGAAGGACGGAACGCTTAGGTTCTGCGTGGGCTACCGGCGGCTGAACGCGGCGACGAAGAAAGACGTCTATCCGCTCCCCCACATAAACGATACGCTAGACCGGCTGCGCCCCTCTCAATATTTTTCATCGATGGACCTGGAAGAGCGGCTACTGGCAGAGTGAAGTCGACAAATGGGACCGAGAGAAGACAGCCTTCGTCACACCGGATGAACTGTACGAGGTCAAGGTGATGCACTTCGGACTACGTACGGCACAAACATTTCCAGCGTGTCATGGACACCGCTACTGGTAGGATTAAAATGGAAGAGCTGTCTCCGTCTACTTTGACGACGTCGTAGTATTTTCAAAGCGACTTCGACGAGCACTTGCGATGACTGCGAGCTGTTCTCCTAAGCCATACAGACCGCTGGACTCGCCCTGAAGCCATTGAAGTGTCGGTTTGCCTATCGACTGAAGTTCCTAGGTCACGTGGTTAGTAACGAAGGCGTGTCGTCCAGACCCAGACGAAGAGTCGCGCCGTCGCGTCATTTCCAGTGCCGACATACAAAAAGGCCGTGCGAAGATTCCTTGGACTATGTGCCTACCAGGGCTGTAAAAGTTACTTAAAAATGTACCTGAGATATAGTTACAGTTACCCACTACTAAAAAGTACCCAGGTACTCGCTTAAAATGTACATAGGTACAAGTACACTTACTTCAAAGATACATTTATTTATTTATCGCCCTTAATTTGTCAAAATATATTGGAAGTAAAGCTTTTTATACTGAGGATACACACAAAAACGAGTTGGATAAATGTGCTCTTTTGGTGTCAATGCGATGTCCACATCGGAGTGGAGTCCTCACGTGCCTTATCCCCACGCTCCAATTGGTTCAGCGAGGCCACAGCTTCCACTTTTTACCATGTCACGCCGAAACCGCCGAAACTCGCTTGTGGACGTTCTTGCCCTCAGAGCCGGTGCTGACGTCGACGGGCCCAGAAGACGTCGGCCGCATGAAGAAACGCATGAGTCGAGTGCATATGCACCTAACCTTCGCGACTACGAACTAAAGGCTTCAAGCTTCCTCGTTTTTTTTTCTTCTTTTTCGTTTGTCGAAAGAAAGTTAAGCTTTTTTTTCTTTCGAAACTTTTTAAGTTTTGATAACTGCAAAATTTGAGTTCGATTTATCGAGTGGAAATTGTATTATATACGCGATGTTACATTGATTTACGATTGTAATTATAATTTATTTTCAGTTATATTTTATATTGTACTTATGGCAGAAGAGAGCCACCACCAGGACAAGATACAGGCAACAGAAACTGCGCACATCTTTCAAGTTATCTCCTCCCTTGTAGAGCTGTTAGAGGAGCTTCAAACACGCAATGAAGTACGATTTCGGTTTGAGATAAAGGAAGCAGGTCGTTATTTTCTCTAAACGGAGTTCCGAAACGATTCGATAAATTGGTGTCGCTAGAACGGCATCACTGATCCACAGTTCGCTCAAATGAACACCGCCCTTCGCTAAAGTGTCGTTCGATGAAACATCATGGGCGGGGTTTCGTTCGCTAAAACGTCATTTGATCAGGTCGAGTGCCTCCCAGGTCGTACCCAACTCAACGTTATTCACGGCACATGGTAGTGTGTTAATACTTCAAGATTTATAGTTTCTACCATTTTGACGAAGTGAATAAGAAAGTATCTGTAAAAAATAACTTCACTTAGTTACAAGTTACTGGAAAATGTACCTAAGATACGAATACAGGTACCGAGAAATGAAGGTACCTAGGTTTGTGCCTCAGGTACAACAAAAGTACCTAGATACCAATTTCCAGTTACTTGTACCTAGGTTCTTTACAACCCTGGACTGCCTGCTATCGGCGCTTCGTTCGGGATTTTGCAAGGATTTCCGGCACCGCTCACAAAGCTCACGAAGGACGCCGAGAAGTTCGAATGGGTCGAGGAGCAGCAGCAGGCATTCGACGAGCTGAAGCGAAGACTCCAGACTCCTCCTGTTTTTGGACACTTCGATCAGGATGCGGAAACCGAGATTCACACGGACGCCAGTAACGCAGGACTTGGAGCAATACTGTTTCAAGTACAAGAAGCGCACTGAGCGAGGCATCGTACAACAATGCCGTTGTTGCATGACGGGCACGCGTGACCGGCGCGTGAACTCTGAGGTGCGCGAACTGAGCTCGTGCTCCTGTGATTCGATCATCGGCAACCAGCCATGGTTACCATGGTTGTTGAAGAACGCCAGTCTCCATTAAAGAAGTACGTTGCCGCAATGACTCTGCTTGCATAAGCTATTGGCGACGGGAGCGATCTGAAAGTCGTCGCTGTGGTCGGCCCATCACAATTAAGCCGAATGCTGACTATGACGTCGGCAAAGGATTTCCCAGCTACGCGGATAAGAGGAATGTAAGAACCTCAATTTCGACGGTGCGGCAGTGTTGCTTTGCAGAGGAATGATTCCCAGCTCCACCATGCAAATTACAAACACCATCGTACTCGTTGTTCACAAGGTAATGACGTCACGAAAGGATGAACGAGGGCGCCACCGGAAATATCTTCGCCGCTAATAGACCATTTGCCGTTATTATTCCTGACATCAAGAGAATGCAGGGATTGGTGTCCACACGCTACGCGCGCATCGCTCTTCCCGTATAAAAGATTCGAAACAAATAACCGTAAACAAAGCGTTGACGAGCGCGCGTGCAGGGTGCAATTTGTTTTAGGTTTTCGCTTTTAGAAATTTACTACTGCTGAGGCCAGCACGTGTGGCGCGTGGAACACCAAACCCTGCATTCTCCTCGATGCTTGCATATGCAGTAAGGTTCATTGGCGACGTGACCGATCGAAAGCGTCGCAGTGGTCGGCCCTCCACGATTGGCCGAATGCTGACTTTGACGTCAGCAAAGGATTCCTCATCGACGAATATAATAGTAATACAAGAACTTCGATTTTGGCGGTGTTGGCAGTATTGGATTAAAAGCACAAGGATTTCCAGCTTCCAGCATGCTAATTACAAACACCATCGAACTTGTTGTTCAGGGTAATGACGTCACGAGCGGGAACCATAGGAGGGCGCTACCCAAACATCTCGCCGCTAATAACACTATCCAAGGCGGAGAAACAGTTACTCCACGACTGAAAAAGAATGTCTTGAGATCGTCTGGGCAATCACGAAGTTTCGTCCGTATTTGTACGGGAGTCCGTTACGCGTAGTCACGGACCACCACTTGCTCTGCTGGCTTGCGAACCTCAAGGACCTTTCATGAGTCAGGACGTCTCGCTCGAGGGAGTCTCCGACTGCAGGAGTTCAACATGACTGTGGTCTACAAGTCATGACCGCAAGCACAGCGACGCCGACTGCCTGTCCAGAGCCCCTGTCGAGACACCTCCCGGCAGCAGCGACGACGATGACGACGAGTGCTTCCTAGGCGCAGTGAACACCGACGACATAGCACGACGCCAAAGAGACGATCCTAAGCTGCGCGCTGTAATCAAGCACCTCGAAGGACGAGGGGGTACTATCCCCCGTGTCTTCTCGAGAGCTCCGCCGACCTTCGCCATTCGCCAAGGTGTACTGTACAAGGAGAACTTCTGGGGACAACAACTCGCCGTGGCTGCTGGTAGTCCCGACCGACCATCGAGAGGAGATCTTTCAAGCCTGCTACGACGAACCGACGTCCGGACACTTTGGTTACAGCCGGACACTGGCCCGTATTCACGAATAGTATTACTGCCCCAAGCTCCCCAAAACCGTCCAGCTCTACACATGTTCATGCCGCGAGTGCCAGCGACGTAAGAAACCGCCGACGAAGCCGGTAGGTCTCCTGCAGCCAATTCCTCCGCTCAACTCGCACCGTTCCAGCATGATCGGAACGGAATGTATACGTCGAGACAAAAGCCCTTCCGCCGGGGACTGCGGCGGAAGATCGAGGTCAAGTTTCACGCTATTCATACGTAAAGGACAACAATGGGCAGCGACAATTACCTTCAAAGTCCTATAAGGCCTGAAACGCATTATAGGTAATCGGGGAGGGAATCGGTGTGTCACGTGACGTATATTTTACCGCTGAATTTAGCTGGGAAACGAACGGTCGTATAGGTCCCATGACGTCGATCTTCCCCGCTAAATTTAGTGTGGAACTGAATTTGTGTCTAGGTCACAAAACGTGCATTTTCACGCTAAATTTAGCGGGAAACTGAATTGATGTAGCAGGTCACGTGACGTTAATTTGTTCGGTAAATCTTAGCGGGGAAACGGAATTGATGTTTCGACCACAAGACGTGAATTTTTGAGCTAAATTTAGCGGGGAAACTGAGCTGACGTATAGGTCACGTGCCGTCAATTTCCCCGAGCGTGACGCAACTATCCCTCCAAATATGACGGGGAAAATGAATTGTGGGTATAGGGCACGTGACGTCAATTTTTCCGCTAAAATTAGTGGGGAAACTGAATTGGTTTGTGTGTATTGTGACGTCAGGTCACGTGACATCAATGTTCCCAGTAAATTTAGCGGAGAAACTTAATTAGAAGTATAGGTCTCGTGATATAAGTTTTCCCGCTAAATTTAGCGGGAAGGGCACGGAGGGATGGACAAAATTAAGGAATTAGAGGGTAACGTTCAAAAGCATTTCATGCTTTAAAAAAGAAAAAAGAAGAAAGGATCGCGCGAACATTTTACATTTAGCAAAGTAGCCGATCGTATGCCGCAAGTGACGAGCACCTTGCTGGACCTTGCCTGCTAGCATTACTACGGCCGCTCATATCGGTGGTAATTTTGTTGGTGTTTCTCGAGTGCGTAGATGGAGCGGCCTTCACCGACAATTATACTTTGGAGCAGGTATGTCGTTTCTTTTGCTGCTTGAAGCCGGGAAGCGCGCGAAGAACACGTAGAAATATGCTCGTTAATGAAAAAACGGTTAAAGTGCAGGCGAGCTGGTGTAAGTTATACACGATGATTGAAACCTGAGACTGGTTTGAAAAACGGAAACTCGTGAAGTAGGAAGAAAAAAGGGACAGACAACGTTTCGAGGCGTTGTCTGTTGTTGTATGTCCCTTTCTCTTCCTACTTCACGAGTTTCCGTTATTCAAACCACAGTCTCAGTTTTCAATCATCATGTATATACTCGTTAGTCACCACGGCCAAGTATCCGAGCGGTGTTGGTGGCCATGAATCTCTTGCAGGATTATATCGTAACCTACAGAAGACTTCCGATCGTTTGGCTTGACGTATTCGGGATTGTTCTTAGGTTTCGTCGTACGTATGTTTTGCATCGTGGCAAAAACAAAATATACTTGGCGAACAGTTTCTGCTACCACGTGTTAAATCACACGGACCAAAACAAAGCAAAGCGGAAAAAAATAGCTGGCCTCGTCACGTGATACTGCTTTCTAAGTCAACATCGAGCGATCGCAGCGCTTCAATCAGCACTCACTCGGGGCTACATACAAATTGGCCTATTCGACGAATTACCCCTCCGCGAGTTGCCCTTCGAGGGGTTGGCTTGACGAGTCGCCTAGACCCGGCCGAACCATGGCAAATATTAGGTAAAAAAACAACAACAAAAAACAAGGCAAGGATGAAGAAAGAATAAAACAATTAAAACTGGGACAATACAACACATCTTTCAACTAGCAACGGACGAGTAAAAATTTTCAACAGCGTGCAGCCAACTATAGACCTTTCCAAATACCGCCTTCTGGGCGCTGCCATCTTTGTCTTCTGGGCTGTGGAAGGCGTTCTGAGCGTGCGTAGTAGCTGTCTTCCACGAAATATGAGACGCCACGCATGCGTAACAGTTCAGTGACTCAGCATTTTTCGACTGGAAGATAAGAGGTGGAACGGCTCTATACCCAGGAGGGGAAGGAAGGAGAGGGGGAGAGAAGGGGAGATAAAACGCGAAGTGCAAGTCAGTGAGGGGGTTTATCTCGGATTTTAAAAATTCAACCTCGGTTTTCGTCAGCAGGAGGGAAGGGTTTGTACACGTTGTTATTTACGGTGGTCATGGCGAATGACTCTATAATCTCCCTGCCAAATCTGCTGTCATGACCCCCCCCCCCCCCAGGATTTTGTTTCATCAAAGAGGGATG
This sequence comes from Ixodes ricinus, assembly GCA_037355805.1. Classification (NCBI taxonomy): domain Eukaryota; kingdom Metazoa; phylum Arthropoda; class Arachnida; order Ixodida; family Ixodidae; genus Ixodes; species Ixodes ricinus. The sequence goes on from JAZHYW010035678.1 coordinate 13,666, forward strand.
ACAAGGCGAACACGAACGGGCATGTATGACTATGGGATGATAGGAATCTGGAGAGGCCTTAGAAACTTCGTTGTGATGTTCCCGGAGTCTGTGATTGGTGCATCTGCCGGTCTGACCTATGTATTGGTGGCCGCAGCTCAAGGGGATAGAGTAAACTTTCTTCTCTTTGCATGGAATGAATTTCTTTTCGTGTTTAACAGTGCAGCTAATTGGAATCCGGTTGTTGTTCACTTGTTGACAGAGTTGCTTAAGACGCATGCGGCACGAGAAAACAACATTCGTGTCGAACTTTGAGGCAATGGATTTTATCCGGTGGGCTGAATTGTGTACGTAAGGAATGACGGCGAATCGGGCTTTCTTTTTTGTGGCTGGTGACTGGCGATCAGGCCCGCGAATCAGCCTTTCCATTACTGATCGTAGAAGGTCGACGGGAAACCCTGCCTTGACGAGCCTTTTGTGTTGGAATTTGAAGCTATCTTCTGAAAGATGACAGCAAGACTTCGTGAAGGATGAAGAAAACAACGATTTGATGATACCGTGTTTTACCGACTTCGAATGGGCGCTAGAAAACGGTAGGACAGGTTTAGCAGACCTTTGTTGAAAGGCCCAGCAGAGTCCAGTGGAACTGACGTGAAGCCGCAAATCCAGGTACTGAAGACCTTCATTCGAAGGCTCTTCCTTCGTGAAAGTAAGGCCTGACGAACAAGCGGAAAAACGGCTGTAATGCTATCTGGAGAAGTTTGATCAGGATGAATGATTAAATAATCGTCTACATATCTGAAAACATGGCAGCCAGACGCGGAGATGTCCAGTTGTGCTTGTATGGCTCTGTCGACGAATAAAAGAAATAACTCGCTGAGAACGGGGGCGAGACATAAACCAATGCAAACTCCTTTCTTTGGCGGTAGATCCCTCTCTCATGTTCAACTAAGGTGGACTGGAGATATAGATGAATCAGGGTCCACGAATCCAGCAACGGAGACTCCGGAGGAATTCTGAAAATCCACGGCTCCGTGCTCAAAGATGGCGTCGAAGATTGATGCAAGCAATGCAGAGACTACAGGGCGAATCAATGAGACGGCAGGCTCTTTATCGACCGGAAGCCTGCAGTTTTTCAACCTCATCGCTCTTCGACATTGTGCAGCCGTTGCCCATCGGATGGTGACATCTTTCTTGTAAATTTGTGAAGACTAGTTCCTGAGGAAAAAGTAATCAGAAAGAAATAGGCTTAGCTCCTATGGAAGCGCAGCCGGCGCCACCGGTCTGCAATACAACACGGCTGCCGTTTCGCACGGGAGACAAGAGATGGCGCAAGCGGTCGCGGCGACAGACTGTCGTCAACGAACAAGCAGACGACGCCGAGAGCCGGCGTGTATAGCAGACAAGGAACGCAAGGAACTGCAGTTCGCATGTTATTACCGCGACTGTCGCCGCCTGCGCGAACGCGAGCCGCTTTGTGAGTCGAAAGGATCGTCTGCTACAATTGCATGGCTCTCGGCGCCGTGATGTCTCGTGTCGTTGGCGGCGTTCGTTGCGCCATCTGCTTGTCTCCCGTGCGAAACCGCGGTATTGTTTGAAGACCGGTGGCGTCGCTGGGTTTCCATAGGAGCTAAGCCTTTTTCTTTCTTTACTTATTCCTCAGGTCAAGTTCGTTCTTTGCGAATTTTACAAAAAAATGCAACATCTGTGGGCAACGCTGCACAAAGTCAGTAGGGCGATAGTTTAAGAAACGGAATTTTCCGGTCGATTTAAAGTAGCGCTGCCGTCTCACTTGTTTCACCCTGTAGATTGAAATACATGTCTTCTATGTCAAGTGAAAAAATAGAGTGCGGCAAGGAGAAGAAATGTTGTGAACTGATGAGAGAGATGAGTTCTATTGAGTTAGACACTCTGAAGGGTTGAGGAAGGTGGATGCAGGACAGATGCTTTTGTAGAAAGAGCCCGAGGTGCTTTTGCCAACAACCCTTTTCTGACACAATACTTCGGAGGGGAACTCCAGTCTTATGTGTTTTTGCAGTGAAGAAAACTGAAAGGTACTGCTTCGCCGGACTACTAATGGCGCTTTTAGGGACGACAGGTTCAAAGACAAACAGAGTTGTTTAGCTCTTGACCTGAGGGTCCCGGACGGTCGCGATTTCAGTTTGAGAAAATTCTTTGAAAGGGCGGCGTTCACCTTATCTCCAAACTCTCCCTGCTCTAACACAACGAAAACACCTGTCTTATCAGATTCTAACAGCTTTAGGTGTTCTTGACGGAGCTCTTCAACAGCGGCGTGTAGAGAGATCTTGCCTGGCTTGGGGGTGGGTGGAAGCACACGGCGCGGATGGCGGAGCCGAGAAAATCTTGCCTCTGTGGTTCTGAGATGGCGGCGGCGACTTGATGTACGGCGGCGAGTTGATCAACCTTCTTAGTGGGAAGGTCTGGGGCAAACTTGGGGCCTTTGGAGAGCAGTTCCATGGTGTCGGACGAGAGAGCAGTGTTGCACAAAAGGACTGGCGGTTCGAACTTCGTCTCGTTCAGCTTACGGCAGGAGGCAGTCACTCCAGCGATGACTTCTTCCATGAAGCGTCAAGGAGACAAGACGCGGCATCGACGATGAACAGGTACGAAGGATGCGAGCGGAAGCCAGAGCCAAACAAGTTCAGTCATGCAGCTGGGAAGGACCCTCCCCAGAAGCTGGAATTCTAGGGATATTTCTTTTCTCGATATCTGCATGATGCGGTAGATGGAGGCCCAGTTGTTACAGTGGAAACCATCACAACGAAGTTTCTAAAACCTCTACAGATTCCTATCATCCTATAGTCATACATGCCCGTTAGTGCTCGCCTTGTCATCCCCTCTTTGATGAAACAAAAATCCTGGGGGGGGGGCATGACAGCAGATTTGGCAGGGAGATTATAGAGTCATTCGCCATGACCACCGTAAATAACAACGTGTCAAACCCTTCCCTCCTGCTGACGAAAACCGAGGTTGAATTTTTAAAATCCGAGATAAACCCTCCTCTCTGACTTGCACTTCGCGTTTTATCTCCCCTTCTCTCCCCTTCTCCCTTTCCCTCCTGGGTATAGTCGGGTGCTCGCTGTTGAAAATTTTTACTCGTCCGTTGCTAGTTGAAAGATGTGTTGTATTGTCCCAGTTTTAATTGTTTTATTCTTTCTTCATCCTTGACTTGAACCAACACGCTCTTCTCCCAAGCACAAAAAACAAACTCAACAAAAACTTTATGCGGCGGAAGCATCGTCTTCTACCGCTTCTACTCTCATTCTAAATGATGGAGTATTTATCTACCGCACCACAATTGTTTTAAGCTCACATGGCCGCCACCATACATAGTTGCGCTCCCTGGTCAGTCTTGTTTTTCGGAAATTGTACAAAATGTGGCTTTCATTGGAATACTACTTTATCAACGGGTTTTAGAAAGCTCAAATTATTGGCATAAAAAAACTGAAAGAGGAAGCTTCCTACATTGCATATTGCTCGCAATGCACGTGTGTGCGTGCACGGGCCTCTTAGGTTACGTGATCGTCTGTAGACCACACCGGGGGCGGACGGAAACGCCCGTTTAAGACGTTCGCTTTGCTCTAGAATATTGTAGTGCCGTCTCAGTATACCGTTTACATTAGGAAAGTTCGTGCTGTAAGTTAGACATAGATTCGTGCGTTTTAGGTCGGGTTTGGCGAGGCGGTTCGCAACTAAGTCCTCGCTGTTCAATTGTTTAGCTTTTTGAACTGCGTCGTCAATTACACGCAATGGATATTTTTGTTTTCCCAGCATGGTCTCTAAGGTTCTGGGCGCTCGCACCGTAACCTTCCTCTTCGTGAAAATTCTTTTGAAAATGGTGGGCTCGGCTGTAGGGGACGCTGTTTTTGCAATGGCGAGGGCGGTCGCTCTGGTAATGAAAAATAATGTTGTCGATCTGTCGGCTTACGGCAGAGCTTTGTGGACATCCTTTTTTCAGAACACGCAACGACGTCCAGCAAAGCAATTGACAAAGCCGAAACTTCATCGCAACGGCTGGCCTTAATCTTTACATAGCAGCTGGACAAAGAAACATAATGCAGAAATACCATAAGCGGAAAAGGAAAACGGTACAACTTAACAAAACCGGAAAGGGATAGCCTGAAAACTCTGGGAACCAGGACCGATATAACGATAAAGCCAGCTAATAAAGGGGGAGCAATTGTAGATCCTCAACACTGTCGACTACTCCTCGAGAAGGATACCGCCAACTTAATGTTCCAAAATTTTATGAGCGTCTTGACGGGGATCCAAATCCGTTCAACTACCCAGCATTGCAACGTCAAAACGGAATGATCTATTGGACACGGGAAACATGAACCCTAACGACCATAATGTGATGAAACCTACCAAATCCAAGACCAGGTCCCTTCTACATGCTTCCGTAAACTTACGCAAAACTGGTAACCCAGGGCGCCATATTATATGGGGCAATAGGTGCAACGACCGAATTTATCTCCGGCTTTATAGACAAATTAATAAGCAATATTCCTACAACTCTCGATTTGTATGTCAAAGACACCACTCAGTTTCTAGGAAAATCTCGGATATGCGTACCGGCGTGGAGCATATCTGGTCACTCTCGATGTTTCTTCTCTATACACAAACATACCCCACGAGCGACGGAAGAGCTGCTCTAATTGACTTGTACGAACTTCATAAGAAACCAGATACCCCGGATTGTCACGTCATTGCTTGTTTGACGAGGCTGGTCTTATAACTTAATGCATTTGAATTCAATAATTAACATTTTAGTGCAAGTCAGCGGAACCGCTATGGGCACTAAGATGGCCCCCAGTTATGCCACCTTATTTATGGGAAAGCTAGGGTCCAAATTTCTTTCTGAATTCCCCCTAACGCCAACTTTCTACAAGAGATACATAGAAGATATCTTTCTTATTTGGACACACAGCGAGGAGGAACTGCTGGATTTCGAGACTGTTACAATTCTGTACACCCGAACATTAACTTCACTTACGCCTACCCTCAAACGGATATTAACTTCTAGATGTAACTGTAAAAAATGAAAATGGTAAACTCTCCACAAAGCTCTACCGTAAACCGACAGATCGACAACATTATCTTCCTTACCAGAGCACCACCCTCGCCATTTCAAAAACAGCGTCCCCTACAGCCCAGCCCACCGTTTCAAACGAATTTGCACGAAAAAGGAAGACTTGATGCGAGCGCCCAGAACCTAAATACCATGCTGGGAAAACAAAAATATTCTTATTACGTGTAATTGACGACGCAATTCAAAAAGCTAAACAATTGAACCATGAGGACTTAATTGCGAGCCGCCTCCCCAAACCCGACCTCACAACGCACGAATCTATGTCTAACTTACAGCACGAACCTTTCCTAATGTAAAACGGGTATACTAAGACGGCACTATAATATTCTAGAGCAAAGCAAACGTCTTAAACGGGCGCTCTCCGTCCGCCCCCGGTGTGGTCTCACAGACGATCACGTAACCCAAGAGACTCACTTGTAAACTTCCGACTGAATTCGTCATTGTCAAAATGACGAATGCAAGCCGTGCACCGAAAACCGGGATGTTCAATGTCTGCAAACAAATGAAACATACTAGCAGCGCTAGCAGCACACACAATCGCAGCAATTTTCCTCAAAAATTCGAGGGAAGCCGACGTGTGACTCTTCAAATGCGGTTTATTTGCTTGAGTGCTGTGTCTTGCAAAATGCACATATATAGGGCGTAAACGAAGACAGCATTCAGGAAACGCCTTAATAATCACAAATCTCATTCAAAATCGCCCCAAGCCAACCTCTTTCAAAACACCTTAGCCTCCCACATCATTCGTTCAAGAACTCTCGGTAACGATCCTTGAAACCAGATTTAAGTCAGACCTCGAATGGGGAGCAGCCCGAATCGTATCTCATACACCGATATACCAACACGATCGATAAAGCCATAAACAGGATGTCTCTGTCTCTAGCAGCAGACAGACGCCTTGGTGGCAGCAACGCAAAAGCCTTTATTCCCAGACAGCAGCGCTCTTTTATAGATAACACTGCATGCCGGGCGAGCACACGTCATCGGGGTTATACAATCTTATCAGAGCCCGTGGCCGGTACGGAACATTCCTCCCTCCTTAAATTAAAGCTACACGCGTTTCTTTTCGCGTTCATAATTGGAGGCTTGATAGCGATCTGGTGGACGTCTTGTGCGATTACTTCTTCGCAAAGGGGCCTCTTCGGGTGATGCCATGGCTGTAGCCGTGGTGATGTTTGAGGGCTGCGCTGCTGAGTGTTCTGCCTCAGGCTGCGATGCCAGTTGCTCTCTTGAAGTGGCGTCACCTAAGCGTACGTCGTCCAGCTGTTCCGCAGTAGGACCGCTAACCATGGATTCACCAGAGGTCTCACGTTCGGGAAGGGTTGTTGTAAAGTCCTGCTGACTACTATGGCACGTAGAGCGGGCTCTGCTTCTTGCGCGACGTCCGGGTGGATGGATGTCTTCGGTCCAGATGTCCACCTGGGTCTCAAATGGTCGATATGGACAAAACGAAAATGATCTCCGACCTTGACTACAAACGTAGAGTCGCTTACGCGTTGTGCCAGGACAGCTTCCTCCCACGACAGGGTTTCCCCTCTCGTAGTCTTCACGAAAACTGTATCACGAACTTCCATCTGCAGGTCCCTTCCTCGGCCCTCGTTGCGATGTGCGGCGTCTCGTAAAATGTGAGAACTTCACTGTCGATGAGACGCTGCTTAGATTCCACGAACGATCTTGAACATGCGTCCGTCCAAACCCAACTCTTGTCCTTTTTGAGTAGATCATACATTGGCGCAGCAACTGTAGCTAGGTCTTTGATGAATTTTGCGTAGAAATTCAGCAGGCCCAAGAAGGCTCGCAGTTCGGTTACGTTGCTTGGCTGAGGTGCTTCCGTGATTGCTTTTATCTTTGTCGCAGTTGGAAAAATGCCGTCAGTTGTCACTTTGTGCCCAAGATAAACGACGGACTGCTTGAAAAATTCACATTTCTGTTCTTTTACTGTGATATTGTGCTTTGCCAGTCTTTCAAGCACCTTTTCCACGGTTTGTTGACAGTCGTCTATGTTGTCGCCTACGACGATGACGTCGTCGATATAGCAGCCCACCTTTGGAATCCCTTTTAAAACTTCGTCCATTAATGACTGAAAGATAGCCGGGGCGCTAGCGATGCCGTACGGAAGCCGCTGAAATTGAAATAATCCGAGATGCGTGTTCACAGTTAACAACGCTTTGCTTTCCTCAGCTAGCGGCACTTGTTGATAGGCTTGCGATAGATCTAGGACGCAGAAGATCTTTCCTCCGGCAAGCATAGAATACAAATCTTCCGGCAATGGCAAAGGGTAATGGTCAGTTTTCAGAACAGGATTAACCGTGACCTTGTAGTCGCCGCATAATCGTAATCCTGCGCCGCCTTTCTTCGCGACCACCACCAGAGGTGTTGCCCAGTCGCTTTTCGTGACCCTCTTCAGGATTCCGCTTTGCTCAAGCTTTTCCAACTCCTTTGCTACTTCCTCTTTCATCGCAAACGGTATTGGCCGTGCTTTTGAGAACACTGGTTGAGCCCCTTCTTTTACATAGATGCGAGCTTCGTAGTTCTTGACGATGCCCGGGGCGCTCTTGAAAACCTGGGAATACTTCTTCCGTAATGCATCTACCCTTTGATCCAGTGATCTATCCGCGGACATACTGTACACTGCTTTCCAGTTTATCTTTAATTTTTCCAGCCAGTCTCTTCCCAGAAGAGCGGGCATCAACGTTCCGTTCTCTTGTGCTATCACTACGGGCAAAGTGATCTCGCTTCCTTCATGGTCTACCAAAACTTTTGCTTTTCCAAGCACTTTCAGCTTTTCCCCTGTGTAAGTGCGCAATGACACATTTGTTTCGACGCATTTTACATGCGGAAAATACTGTCTGTACACACGCTCTGGTACGATCGTGACCGCTGCACCCGTGTCAATTATCATAGAGACAGTTTTCCCTTCAATCTTGAGGTCTACGCTGTAGCCCCTTGAATGTTTGCCTGAATAGAACACGGTATGGCAGCTCAATTCTTCGGATTCGTCGTCCGTGGTGTCGACGTATCTCACAGCCTTTGTTTTGGCTCCTTTCTTGCAGACGGCTTGCAAGTGCCCCTTTTGTTACAATTTCGGCAAGTGTGGTTCCGATACCAACATTTTTCTGCCCTATGACGCTTTCCGCAATGCCAGCAAGCACTACGCAGTTCTTCATCTTGCTTATCTTTCGACCGTGATACTGCCCCCGATTCCTTTCCCTTATCACGGTGTCGTTCGCCGCGAACGGCGTTGACGCTGTGCGGTTTTCCGTCAAATTCATGCATTTGCTTTGCCTGTTGTGCAGCTAGCTCTTTCTCTAGCGCCGTTTTGCATGCCAGCTCAAACGTCAGGTCTGCTTGTGCAAAAAGAGCCCGTTGCGTTTCTTCGTCACGCAAACCAGCTACCAGTCTGTCCCTTAGTGCATCATTTAGAAACGTGCCAAAATTGCAATCTCTTGCCAGGTGCTTCAGCTCCGTGATGAAATCTTTGACACCTTCATTTTCATGTTGCATTCGACGATTAAATTTACAACGCTCTGCAATGATTGAGTGAGCTGGGCTGAAATGACCTTCTAGAAGCTGTTTAACTTCCCCGAAGGTCTTCTGAGACGGCAAATGAGGCACGACTATCTTCTTTAACTCTTCATATGCCTCCGCTCCGAGTACGTTGAGAAACAGCTTAAGTTTCTTCTCTTCAGGGACATCATTTATGTCTACGTAGTTCTCAAAGCGTTCGAAATACGAGCGTATGTTGTCGATTTTCGGGTTGAATTCTGTCATCCTGCCGAGCTTAGGGCCATGGCCTGGTTCTGCCATAATGAGCAAACTTCACTTATCTGTAGAGCGGATTTCCTCGATGCGCCTTGTCCGTACTGCCCGTGCTCGTTCACTTGCTCCAACCGGCCGCTGAAGTTCATGCAGGGGCTCCGTAACGCCTTACTTCCACGCGGCGTTCCTGCGCTGCTCCAGGCCGTCGATGAAATCCTGGCTGCAAGGGCTCCGTGTCGCCTTGCACCGTGGGCGGTTCAACCTAGTGACTGCTGCTGGCCGGCAGCGGCTGACTGCGCGCCAAATCCCATCCTCGTCGCCAGATGTTCTGTTCTAAGCAGCAGACAGACGCCTTGGTGGCAGCAACGCAAAAAGCCTTTATTCCCAGACAGCAGCGCTCTTTTATAGATAACACTGCATGCCGGGCGAGCACACGTCATCGGGGTTATACAATCTTATCAGAGCCCGTGGCCGGTGCGGGAAACAAATGGGAAGCTCCAGGGACACTTGCAGCGATTAAAACGTTGTCTAAGAATTAACAGTGGAACACCAACTACTCCCCCTGACCAAGTGGCACTGTATTTGCAGTTGGAATTGGACCATTATTTTGTGTGTGTGTGTGTTTACGAAACAGTGAGCCTTCCGACACGCGCTTCTGTACACGCTGCGTCCCTTTTTCCTCATTTTACCCACTCATATGCGAGATCCGTTATATATATATATATATATATATATATATATATATATATACATTTTTTTTTTTCATTGAAAGGCGAAGCAATTTTGTGCTTTCCGCGCAATGCTGTCCTGCTGCACACAACGTTACTCGGTCTTGACCCTAGGCATGTGTATTTATTTTTATTTTTATTTTAAGGTTGTATCTTTTCAATTTTTTTGTTAATTCATTGTCCGGTACGACGGCGTCTTTGCAACTATCCGGTGGCAATCTCCCCCTCCCCCGCCGCCCCCCCCCCCTGCCCCGCGATCTGCTCCTTGCTCCCCCTCTCCCCTCTCTTCTGCGGCGTGCGGCGCCCGAGGGGAGGCGGGGTGACCGTCGCGGAGAGCGGACGCCCACAACGGCTGCGCGAAACACATGTACGACGAAACCGTCCGATCCGACGTCCGATCAGGCGGATACGACGGTCGGAGGCGAGGGTTTTCAACGCTCTCCGGTGCTACGAAAACCCTCCCCCCCCAAGGTCATTCCGGCAGTCCGCACGTCGGATCGGACAGTTTCGTCGTACATGTGTTTCGCGCTTTAGCCTTACGCGCATTTAGTACCGAAGATGTCATTCCAGAGCCTGTGCCCTCCGTTTATGACCTATTGTACCCACCGCAGTGTCGGAGGTCTCATATACGCCTCTTTAGCTTCGAAACCCGCCGCCCTACCGTAAGACCGCGCTAAAGTCAAACTTTTTTTTTTGTGTGTGTGTGTGTGGGGGGGTGTTGATTTTGTTTTAATATGTTTGCTTTTTTTCATATGACTTTTTACTTTTATTTTTCCCGACGTCACGTCCTTCTCGCCCCAATGTCCGCTTACTGCTCTGCGCAGTCTGATGCCCTCACATGTATGATCTCCTGACGAAGCCGAGCCTCTCGGCGAAACTGTCGTAATACATACAATAAACTCCTAACATAGCAACTCCGCAAGTACGGATCTCTGACTTTTATATATATATATATATTTCTCTCTCGTATTATTGACCACGGAATATCGAAAAATCGGAATACTGTAAAACACTTCATGTTCGCAAGCCCTCAGTTTTCGCAAATTTCTCGAATAGAAACTTTCGCGAAGTTTAAGGCACACAGAAATTTCGTTCCTTAAGAGTTTCAATGCAGGCGTCTGGAATTCGCGAAATTTAGTTGTCACGTTTTGTCCTCTTTAACGGATTCGCGAAAAATAGGGGCAACGAAAATAAAGGGTTTTACAGTACCTCAGGAGCTGCTCTATAACTTCGCATTACAGAGAAGTGTAAGCGTCTGACATTTTTGTTCTTATTTTTTCAAAGATACACACCAATCAATAGACTTCTGGCTCCTTGGCGCCCGTGATCAATGAAAGAGAGTGTAACGACACATAACGCAAACACCACCGAAGCATATTCGAGTTTGCTCGCTCGAGGCGCTGCTCAAAGCTTTACTGCTAGAGACCTATTGGGTACGAAGTGTGTCCTTTCTCCTTTCGCAGAAATGCTGCAGCACACATTTTTGTTCTGTTCAAATGCCGAATTGTTTTGGGCGCAATTACGCGCAGAAAGCAGAATTGAGCTTAACCCAGCATGGCACTCCATGAAGTTTCTAAATGTCGGCAAGCGAGAGCACACCCTGAGCTGCGAAATATTGACGTCGATTGGACTGATTGCAACATGGAATTCCCACAGTGATCACACGTAGGTAAGAAAGGAAGAAAACCCGCATGGCGATAGTGCCTGGCTGAGGGTGCTTACTATGTCAGCTCCTCAGTGAACGAGGTAGTGTTTCCTGAAAGTGAGTTACGGAAAACTCTATGAGAGTCACGAGCAGACTTGTACGAAACGAGTTACAAGTAACTGATTACTTGCCAATAATTTTATTGTATTGTAACTTTTCAACGCTTCAATTACTTACTTTTTGAGGTAACGTTCGCTGTAATTCAATTAATATTTTTTGTAATCAATTACAAGTAATGGATTATATGTTTCCGAAAGAGCTAAAGTTATAAATTGAGTTGATTTTTTTTTACTTAAAAATTCTTTCCGTTTGTGCCTCACTCGTCTATGCTGAACCAACGTTGGAGACGTTTTTGACTCTTAAACAACTAAAAAAACGATACCAAGATTCCAGAAGGATTAGGCTGTCAACGCACTCAGTGATGGTTTGAGTGTCAAGCTGTCAAGAGTGCATAGTTTCCTTCTTAGGAGAAGAGCGTGTTGGTTCAATTGATGGATGAAGAAAGAAAGTGCACAGTGTCCTTTGTACGGGTTTTTACGATCCGGGCTTACCACTGCATAAACGACAGGGTTCTGCACTGACCTAGCTCATCTAGCCACATCAAAGGCCACCCTCTATTCCATCTCCAAAGAGTCAGAGTTCACCAGTGCTTGCATCGGATTGATTTTCGTTTTACCCTACCCGGAGAAATCATGATTCAGCGCGTATCTACAGTTCGTAACCATGGCGTTCTTGTTGATAGCCATTTCACATTTAAAGACCATGTTACACCAATTGTCGCTAGTTCCCTTCGTATGTTGGGCTGGTTTTATGTATGAGGAGCGTCAGTTTTCTGGATTTAAATGTTTAGTTAATTTATTTTGCTCTTTCTTTTGTTCAAGACGACTTTATTTCCGTGGAATGCAACTCTTTGACTGCCAATGTGAGCACCTAAATTGAACGCGTTCAAAAGCTTCTGGCGCGAATCGTTTATGATGGACACTTCAATCGTCGTTGCTATTATGACTATGATTCGATTCTGAAATATCTTGACTTTAAAGAGCTGTCTAAGCGACGAGTCAATCGTGATTTATTGTTTTTACACAAAGTCAGTATTGGAAAACTCTATAGTATTTCACTGGTATCATCTGTGATCTTTCATGCCCCTATTCGGAGCGGAGCGGTAGGTTTATTTCTCCCTTTAACCCCAATACCCCACCTATTGCTTTTAGTACGTCTGTAATGAAATTTCTGATCCCGATATAGATATAAACATACATGCAGATAATTTCTTCAGAAAAGTAAAGTGGCGGTAGCATTTGATGTTTGTTTTGCCTGCTTCCGTGCTCTTTCTTTTGTTGTTGTTTTGTTTGGATTAGAAGCGAATAATTTTTTGTAGTACCATTTCGATGAATATGTGTGCATAATCTTGTTTTTATAGTAATGCTTATAGTGTGGGGATGGACATTTACTCTTTAGTCTTGTTCAATAGTAATGCATACACTGTTTGAGGGCGAAACTGTTCGATGCCCTCATGTATTCTTCGATGCTTTTTTTTCAGTGTTCCAATATAAGGTTTTATGGTTGTTTTTGGACACTACCGGAAAATGTAGCATAATAATTATATTATAAAACGTACTAAGAACGGAAGGTTATCTTATCTATGATTTTTTTTTTGTTACCTGGTCGGGGTTTCTATTAATCCAGCATGTGGCTGTTTATTTATCCTTCTGTCTCTCCGTCTGCCTTTCTCTATTACTAAAGGAGGTGACGAATTCAATTAGCAATAGCATAACAAGGTGTGAATGAGCCAAAATCGAAACAAAATTGTAACCATTTACAACATATGTATGAATTTTTGACTTCGTAAGAAAAAGTTAAACAGTAACGTGAAAAGTAATCAAATTGTAATTTTTCATTTACTTTTGTGATGCAGTAATTTATTACTGTAATCAGTTACATTTTTCAAAACGTTAATTGCAATTGCAATCGGTTACTTTTTTGAGTAAAGCGTACAAGACTGGTCACGAGTAAAATAACGCGCTGCCCACATAACAAAACCACTCAATTGACGTGTTCTGTAGTATTTGCGATGTTTTCTCTCCCTCAGTCACTTCTGCTGTGATCCGCATGTGTGAGATTAATGTACGGTGACTGCTGTTGAATTGTCGCATTTTTTAATGGACTAGTCGAAAGCTACCTTGTTTATACTTATTACATACTATCCATTTATTAAAAAAAATAGTTGTTGAGCAAATATGTTGGACTGTGGATCCCGCTAAGGATCTCGGCGTATCTCATTGGTTATTCTCTGTTTTGGATGGAAACGTAGATCTCCCTGATTTGGATGCTTATGAATTGCCTTCCTCAGGCTACGCACTATTTGTGTTGCCTTGGACTGCGTGAAATGCTTCTTCATAACGCTCGAGTTGTGTACTTTTCCATGAAATCCAGTCGATAAACAGAATCTGCGTTAAAACTATGATCAACAAAACCTTGTTTACTTACGCGAGAAATTCTAGGCTCGAATATTTTGAACGGGATACTGAGGCACATAAAAGGACCGCAGCCATAAACATTTTTTTCCTCACTTAAAATATCTCCCGGTTTTACTGGCTAATTTTAAAACCCCGAGGTCGTGATTTCTCGTGGGTTGATGCATAACACTGACTCGTATTTTTAGGCGACCAGTTTAAGACTGAGTGGGGCTGTAGACGAGGCTATGATCCGATGGAGTTAATTAAGCGGCGCCAAAGTGCAACGTCACACCGCTTGTAGTTTTTGTGCGTTAGCTATAACCATGTAACCCGATCACGCACATTGAATGTAACGTGACACACTGGTTTTCTCTGTGTGCGATCGGTCTAGCTGGTGAAAGCAGACGCACGAAGAAGTGTAGCGTGAGGACGATGTACCTGTCGTGCTGCTTGATTGCCGCGATGAATGGATTGATGCAAATGGCTGTGTTCTTTGTAACGGGCGGTAGCTTACGCCACCTAGCCTCTATCGGATCGTGATGTCGGTTGCGCTCAGACTTAGTTTGAAACGGAATATAGCCAACTGCTTGTATTTTACTTTATTGTTTAGTTGGCAACACTGAGTCGTGCAACCTGGAGGATTCTGGCTCAAACGTTAAAAGAAGAAATGTGCACCGAGCTTTCTGTCAAGGATGGCACGGTGTTGTCGGCGCCACGTGACTTTCGTGACAGTAACATGTTGCATTGTCTTCAAACATGTCAAGATTGTTTGGCCAGATAAATAAAACTCTAGGCGACAATACGCCATCATATTTCTTTTTGTCACACTGATGAACGGGAAAAGCGTCTACATTGATTTTTGCGTAAAATAATATAGGGAAAGGTTCTCGCACCGGCCTAAAATAAAATTGGAGCTTTTTTGATTGAACTTAAGGTGTATTTTAGCTTTCACGAGAAATGGCCCCAGCATTCTCAAAGGTCCAGCCGAGATCTCTCCACAAGACTAAAATATTTTGTTTGGTGCTTTACCGAAGGTTAGCTGCGAGTATCAGGGTTTTCAAGATGTTTATCTAAGAGTTTCTGCGCACATCATTTGCTAAAGTTATGCTTCGCTTGTATAACTACGCTAAAACATATGGCGCACGTTTTATAGGCGAAACTGCAATCGAATGTTCTCCTTTAATACACCAGTGAACCTTCATTTAAGGTTCGTCATGGTGTGGCACTGTGTTCAGCAGACGGTTCTTCCCCACAAAGAAATAAGAGATCAAGGTCTCTAGTCCACTCAAACAGAACGCTTTAGCAAATACTTCCAGGAGCGCGCTGACCCGACTTCGGCGAGAAACCCGTGGCGTCATCGTCGGGAGGCTCCAATCGGCGCGATGACTTCGCTTCGGCCCCAGGCAACGTTACTAGAACTCTCAGTTGGGAAACTCACCGTTGAAACCTGGGCCGCTGGCGTCCACCGAGACCGAGCTAAATGCGACAACAGCGCCACTCTGTGTCATTTGTTTTAACTGTGGTCGCCTTGAGCTTTTAGAAAGCATGTTTTTGCGTAAAAACTAACGGAAAAAACTCTTTTTGTAGTAACTTTTATTGGAGTTTAGTACAAAATGGGGGGCGCGTGTTGTTTTCTAAAATCTTTAGTTCGCAAGGTTTTGCAGTATAATTAATATTGTTTTTATACAACTCTGCCTCAGCGGGGATTTCAGGTAGCGCGTCCTGAGTTAGGCGTATATTAACCACGGTAGCAAACCGCGGCGCGTCCACTTGGGAGTCGGGGGCGGTACCTCGAAGCTTATTCCTAACGTTACTAGAACTCTCAGTTGGGAAACTCACCGTTGAAACCTGGCCGCTGGCGCCCACCGAGACCGAGCTAAATGCGACAACAGCACCACTCTGTATCATTTGTCTTAACTGTGGTCGCCTTGAGCTTTTAGAAAGCATGTTTTTGCGTAAAAACTAACGGAAAAAACTCTTTTTGTAGTAACTTTTATTAGAGTTTAGTACAAAATGGGGGGCGCGTGTTGTTTTCTAAAATCTTTAGTTCGCAAGGTTTTGCAGTATAATTAATATTGTTTTTATACAACCCTGCCTCAGCGGGGATTTCAGGTAGCGCGTCCTGAGTTAGCCGCATATTAACCACGGTAGTAAACCGCGGCGCGTCCGCTTGGGAGTCGGGGGCGGTACCTCGAAGCCCCTTCCACAGTATCTGTTCTGGCCCCGAAAAGGCCGATTACAACGAAAATGGAAGTCACGTGCAGTTCCTGGACTGGCCGCTGCGGGAGAAGTGGCGGCGTTGGGATCGCCATTAGCTCGGTTCTCGTGGACGGATCGGTGCCACTTTTTCAGAGCAGTCTCTATGGCAGTTTCCCAACTGAGTGGTTCTAGTAACGTTGGCCCCAGCTTTGTGTTGGACGAGCGAAAGGCCCCGGATAAACCTCGGACTACTCGCTTCGTATATCTATATCTTGCAGTGAGGGATGACAGATGTGATTGAAAATGAAACTCCAATGGTTTTAGAATTTTCAAGATTGAAGGAAGAATAAACATGTATGACGAAGACGACACAGCCCCATCATTCAACTAGCAATTTACAGCGAGCCGGCAAACGGCCAGGCGGCGTCAGCAGAGTGAGCGTCCACGGTTATAAAATGTATCGTTGTAATTTGGAAAAGGGTGAACGATAAGTTCCACATTGCGTGCCGACGGCTTCGATATGCGCTACGTATACGAGCGCAACGCACATATATTGGAGCTTGACGCAGCGAAGAGCCTTCTTCGAAGTAAAAACTCCGTTCGGTGATACGTAGTCACGTTGCTATCGGCCCGCCAGGGCCATAGCTTCCGCCGTACTGGCATATAAAGCGATCATGGCTTCCTGGCCTACCCAGTTTTGGTTGGTTCAGACACTATGCCAGGCGGCGCCACCAGAGTAATAGCTCACGTTTGAACAATGCAGCCGCCACTCCCAGGCGTACCCAATGTTTCTTGCTTCGGTCGCTAGATAGCTCCAAACCAGACAGCATTGCAGGTTGACTACGGGAATTACAGAAGCGAACAACCAATTAAAGGTGGCAAAACTGAGGAAAAGGAAAAATAATTAAGGAGAGAGATGATAAGATAAAATGTATTCAGCCCGATAGAGTCACCTCTCATTTGAGAAAGTTGACATCTGTCTTCGGCAGAAACAGTAAGTGACTAGAAACGTTGCTGTTTGCGTTGTTCATGGCGAATGATCTCTACAGACCGTTCCATTAGGGTCATAGCAGAGAGGGTAATATAGAGAAAACAAAAATGCCCTCCCCCTCTCTCCCCGCATGTCGTCTGCTCCGCCGAGTGGGCTGTACCTAGCATCCGGCTGGCGTGCAAACTCTGTTTAAGATTGCGTCATTTTTGGAAATTTCAAACGAAGATGCGCAGATTTTGGTATGCCAGTTATCGTGTAATACTATGCTAGATAAAAAGACTAGCAGGGTCCAATTGCGCTGTTACCTACGTGAAAAAAAATGGGAAAAATTGTGTCAGACTGGCCGGTCTCTTCGGCGAAAAGTAAATCCGGTTGCTGTACCTTTTTTACTATACAAAGTTCGTACTGGTGTAGGCCTTTAGCGACCATGAGTGGAAGTCTGAAATAATAAATAAATAGCGTGCTCTCCTGCCGCAATACACGCAGTAGTTGAGGGTAGTACTGCCGGCCGACTCAACTTTAAGTAACAGAAAAAAGATATGCTAGTTGATCGTTTACCGAAATAGAACAACAGGGAGCTATAGGCTGATTTTGGAGTAGCCATAAATATTCTAAAAACGCGAACCACTTCACAACGGCAGCCACGAGCGAGAGTTCGATGTTCCGTACAGCCCGCCGGTACAGCCCAAAAATGAAGAATGGCAACCTTCCGGTTTGTTGTCTGCTAGCGGAGTCAGGCGCGTGCCCTCTCTCTAGTTTTACCGTACTACCCGCCGAACCCTCTGAATTTCCGGAACGTATGGAGAGGGCGCTGCTGTCGAACGAAATGGTGCCGCCCAGAGAGCGCTAAATGGAATGGTCTATAATCTCCCCGACCGTATCTGCTGTCATGCCTCCGCCCCCCCCCCCCCCCCCCTCCTCTTCCTTCCCACAGAATCTTGTCGCTTAAAAACGGGGCTTGAGTCTGTGCAGAAACGGGCGTGCACGACTATGGGATGATATGAATCTTATCGTGTTTCTCCTTCTTTCTCCTTAGTTATTTTCCCTTTTGTCGATTTCACCGCCTTTAATTGGTTGCTCGCTTTTGGAACTTCTATATGTCTGTTGCTGTTTGAAATATACAATTGTGTCGTCTTCGTCCTACATGTTTATTCTTTCTTCAATATTGACCCGCACAAACACCCACCTCGTCCATTAATTGTACAATTTTGTTTCTTCGGTAACGCTGTCTATTTGAACGAACTCCCTGATATCTAGAGTAGGGTCGAATAGATCGTCGTTTTGACAATTTGTTAGTGAGATTTCTGAACTCATTAAAGTGTGATGAAATAAATCCGCACGTCTAAAATTTATATTCCAATGTTTTGTCATTTACTATTCAACACGCACAAATATATTGGAAGGGGCCACTGAATTGAGGTGTTTTATGATTAAGTGCAGCCAGATTGCAAAAACATTGGCAGCGAGCTTTACCTTCAATGTCGTAGAACGCATGGAATGCTGCGAAACATCCTGGGATCAGCATCACCTAGGGTCATCTAGGAGTTTGTTGCTGGGAAGGTGGATGGGAAGAAAAGAAGAGAGGGAAAGGAGGAGAGCGATGGGATAAGGGAATTGGTGTGCCACGTGACTCCTATTTTGCCGCTAGATTTAGCAGGAAAACTGAATGGTTGTTAGGTCACTTGAAATCAGGTCATGTGACGTCGATTTTCCCCTAAATGTAGCGGGGAAGCTGGATTGGTGTCCAGGTCACAAAAGGTGAATCTTCCACTAAATTTAGCAAAATCGCTGAATTGGAGTATAGGTCGCGTGGCGTCAATTTCCCGCTAATTTTAGCGGGGAAACTAAATTCGATATTTCGGCCATAAAACATGAATTTTCCGCTAAATTTAGCGGGGAGTTCGATTTGACGTATAGGTCACACGCCGCCAATTTCCCCAAGGTAACGTGACGCCACGTGCGCCGCTTTCTCCGCTAAATTTAAGGAAAAATGCAAAAACGGGCGAACGCAAAAAAAAATTTGGGATTTGGGGGGGGGTAGCGTTATCAAGCATTCTATGCTTTAATATTAATTTCGACCATTGACATAATGCTTCAGTCACGGTTACTCAGGGGCCGCAAAACGTAGTTACCCTCGGCGGGATTCGAACCCGCAATCCCCGGTTTAGGAGACCGATGCCTTATCCGTTAGGCCACGAGGGCTCTCTGGCTTTGGTACCTCTATTTCAACACACAGTACAACACATACAAAACAACGACAAACTAGACCGACCAGATAGTCCTTGGTTAGACCACGAGGGCCATGTGGCATCCTTGAAGTGCACAGACCTGATGTAGGAGGTGGCTTCAATTGCTAACGATTTCTGGTCGAGGCTAGACGGTTATCATGGCAATTTAGTATCCGAGATAGTAATTATATCGTGCGTCCAACAACAATATTCAACCAATTTCTTAGGGTTTAGCTTGATATAAATCTCATTGGAATAAAATCAATGTACAGCAAGCAATATTAAACCCAACAGCCCGAGCCTTTTATCTCCAGAGTAGTATAATGCATGGAATGCAGTGTTTAAGAGACGTGTTTCATTTGTTTAGGAGGTATTAATTAAGCAGTCGTTTGGGGTGAAAATTACGAACATATTTTTCTTACATTTTTTGTAGTTAGTTCAGGGAAAAGAATATGTTACGTGATACCCCAATTTCGACACCGTTAAATCACGACTTGACAGCGTGATGTCACTTCACGTTAATTCGTTGCGTAACGTCGGGCCAGGGACGGCACAACCTGACGCCAAGTTGTTCTCCGACTTTAACGAGGAAACTTACGTCACATGACCTGACTGACGTGACCTGCTCAGTTGACAGGACTTCTAGTGGCATTAGATCACGGGACGACATTTGTCGAAAAAAATTAGAGGGGCAATTTACCTCCACGGTGTCAAATCATGGTGTGAAATAACATCACATTTTCCGACAAATTAAAAAAAAATTTACTTGACACCATGCGACGTGTTCAAATGATGTGACACTACTGTGTAAAGTCATGGTATCACTTGATGGTGTTCGGGCTTGAACTTTAATTTTGATGCTAAATATAGCATCGAAATACAAGGACAGATGGCCGGACGGACGTACTGACGGATACATTCTGGGATTAGGGGTTTTATTAAAGACATTCCGTGCTTTGAGATATCAGGTGCATGCCGAACTAGGCAGATCAAAGCAACTTTGGGTAGTTAGCGCTTCTGCAGTAAATATATTTGGAAATCCGCAGTAACAAGGTTACATTCCAGCGGAGCGCGATTTGTTCGATTGAATCGACTTGGAAAAGAATGTCTGCGTTGTTCATTGCCTCCACCGTGCTAGAGAAACCCGCGACATACTGGCTCTCCTTAGAGTAATTAGGCTAAGGATGGCGCTGCTCTATTCGCTTCGTGCCACTATTCGCAAACCCCTAAATTATTCGAAATAGTTCTAGAGCAATTTCATGATACAGATCTACGCTATTCGGAAACTTACGCCCGTTTACTCAAATCTATGCGTAGAAATACTAAGATGGTTATTTATTCAAGATTGTTAGGCGCCATTTCATTGCGCAGTCAAAAACCAGGTTTAAATAAATCGATAAATAAATAAATGAGCGAAAAGAGTACGTATCTGGAGTGACCCACGAGCAGGTTGTCTTAAAGAACATTGAATAAAACTACCTACAAATGCCCGAACGATTCCAGTATCCCTTCCCCTCCCGGGGCGAGACGTTGTACAAGGGTGAAAGCTAGCACCGCTTGGCGCCTGATTGATTATATCTGGGCAGATAATATCGGCTAGGGCTAAAGCGTTTTTCGAATGATCGAACTGGGTCAGCTTAGCAGTGGCGCCGCTTTCTAATCTGCAATGTTTTCTGTCAAATGGGGTTTCCACGTTAGATCATACAGTGACTGTCCGGGTCATATTTTGTGTATTTTCTAAGAAATACGTGTGAAAGCCATGTTCTTGGGAAGAACATTCGGCTATATTCGAACGAAGTAGCTAAATATTTCCCAGATATATAGATTTGAGAAGCTCAAGGTGTGTACATTAGCGAGATTTCATTGTGGTAATTTGCAACAGCCGCCAATGTCGCACCAAAGCGGAAACGTAGTGAAAAAAATGCATTAATTTTATTAGACAATTTACAAGATGCCAGCCACATATTAAAAAGTAGAATTACATATTTTTATACAAAAAGAACAGCTACAAAACAAGTAAAATACGTTTTAGAGATAATTTAACAAATTATTTATCAACAAACAACTCTATGCAAAACGTCGCAAAATATATAAATGTGGGTCTTGGTATACAGCTTTGAAATATATATGAAATATTTGCTCCGCGTTATTTTAGTTATGTTATTAATGCAGAAACCTAAGCAATTTCTCCAAAAGTAACACGCTCTCATAAATCTATCAACGTTCAAAGTAGCAGGGCAATATACATACAATATACTACGTCTCTTATTTCTTTAAAACTCTCTGACTTTTTGAGTATGTTGAGCTAACTTCGAATGGCAAAATATCGAGTAGCATTTGACCTTCAAGTGAGAAAAGCGACAACAAACCTTCACTCAAAACGAGCTAGATTGTCTTCGTTATAGGGGCTACGCACGACGTCGGCTGCAAAGAGATAATCTCTAGAACGGACAAGAGTGTGTACAACGGTACTGCTCTATTGAAATAACTAATTACATCCTCATGGGACTCGGGTGATTCCACGAGAAATCAAACCTGCATGTCCACTCGACATTTTTATTTTTTCTGTTTTTTTCTAAAATTCAATGCACACACAAATGAATCGCACGAAATTGAACTTTTTTTTCTCGAAAACAAGTTTTTACTACGAGACGGGAAAAAAAAAAGGCTTAAGATTGCGCGACGGCCCTGCCCTCACCACGGACTGCAATAGTTGCCTCTCTTACTTTGCGGTTCTGTGGAAGGCAGGCGAAAAATATTATGCCAAAAATGTTTTTTTGTTTCATATAACACACAAAAGTGCTAAGTCAAATGCATGCAATTATTATGTCCTTGATGAATTAAAAAATATATAAAAAATTCATAACTTTAGACCAGGTAAAACAAACACACTAACTTTGAGGCCTTCTACCTCAATATGTATGGCATTAACGAGTTCGAAAACTACACGTAATATAGGAAAGGGCATCTAAATCATTCCTGCAAAATATTACCTTCCGATAAAAATATCACGATATAAAGGTTATTTTGAAACGACTTAAAAAAAGAAATATTGAAATAATTAAAAACAAATGTCTCGAATTCATTATAACTCTGGGGTACAACTCTCCTTAGGCCAGGCAAAAACAACTATTAAAAGCATGTTGAACCCTTTGCTTCAAACGGTGCAACATGTTTTTAATAGTGAAGATACGTAAAAAAGCAGGTGAGTTGGTGAAGGATATCCATAGTTTCCTACGTCTCAGGGTTACTATGGATACGTTTTTAATAGTTGTTTTTGCCTGGCCTAAGGAGAGTTGTACCGCAGAGTTTTAATTAAATCGAGACAGGTTTTCTTAAATTTTATTCTTTCAATCTGGTTACTTTTTTTAAATGTGTTTTTTCAAAATAATTTTTATATGTTAATATTTGTATCGGAAGGTAATAATTTGCAGGAATGATTCATATTCCTTTAAATATATTACGTGTAGTTTTCGAACTCGTTAATGCCATACATATTGAGGTAGGAGAGCCTCAAAGTTAGTTTATTTGTTTCACCTAGTCTAAAGTTATAATTTTTTTATATTTTATAATTCGTAGAGCACATAATAATTGCATGCGTTTGACTTTTGGTGTGTTGTATGAAACAGAAAATATGTTTGGCGTACTTTTCTTTGTCTGCCTTCCATAGAACCCCGAATTTGGCAACTATTGTAGTCCGCGGTGAGAGCAGGTATGTTGCGCAATCTTAAAGCATTTTTGTTTCTCTCGTAGTGAAAACGTGGTTTCGAGAAAAAAAGTTCAGTTTCGTGCGATTCATTTCTATGTGCATTACATAAAAAAACAGAAAAAATAGAAATGTCAAATGGACATGCAGGTTCGATCTCCTCACGGGATCACCCTAGCCCCATGACGACTTTATACGTTCTTCAATAAAAAAGCACCGTTCTGCACACTTTCGTCGGTTCTAGACTTTATTTCCTTGGAGTGACGTCGTCGTAGCCCCTATAACGAAGACAATCTAGCTGGTTTTGAGTCAAGGTTTGTTGTCGCTTTTTTCAGTTGAAGGTCATTTGCTGCTGAATATTTTGCCATCCCAAGTTCGTTCAAGATACTCTAGAAAGTTAACGAGAGCTTAAAATAAACAAAAGATGGAGTATTTTTTATATACTAACGTGCTATTTTGAACATAAATAGAATTATGAAAGCGTGTTGGTTAAACATCATGGTTTGTGAACACAAAGGAAACAATTAAGAGACACTCAGAAACACGTCAGACACGGACAGCGTGTCTGACGTGCTGCGTGTGGAGAAATTAGTTAGGTTTCTGCATTAATAACACTAACTACAATAACGCGGAGCAAATATTATTTACATATTTGAAAGCTGTATTTCAAGACGCACATTTTATATATTTTGCGACGTTTTGCATAGAGTTGTTTGTTGGTAAATGATCTGTTAAATTATCTCTAAAACGTATTTTTACTTGTTTTGTAGTTGCTTTTTTCTGTATAAAAACATATAATTGTACTTTTTAATATGTGGTTGGCATCTTGTAAATTGTCTATAAAATTAACGCTTTTTTCAGCTACGTTTCTGCTTTGGTGCGACATTGGCGGCTGTGCAAATTACCATAGTGAAATATCGCGAATGTCCACACCTCGAGCTTTTCAAATTATATATCTGGGAAATATTTAGCTACTTCGTTCGAATATAGCCAAATGTTTTTCCCAAGAACATGGCTTTCACACAAAGTTCTTAGAAAAATACTCAAAATATGACCCGGACAGTCACTGTATGATCTGACATGGAAACCCCCTTTGACAGAAAACATTGCAGATTAGAAAGCGGCGCCACTGCTAGCTGACCCAGTTCGATCACTCGAAAAACGCTTTAGCCGTAGCCGATATTATCTGCCCAGATATAATCAATCAGGCGCCAAGCGGCGCTAGCTCTCACCATTGTAAAACGTCTCGCCCAGGGAGGGAAAGGGATACTGGAATCGTTCGGGCATTTGTAGGTAGTTTTATTCAAAGTTGTTTAAGACAACCTGCTCGTGGGTCACCCAGATACGTACTCTTTTCATTCATTTCTTTATTTATCAATTTATATAGAACTCGTTCTTGACTCGCAACCAAATGGTGTCTAACAACCTTGAATATATAACCATCTTGGTATTTGTACACATAGATTTAAGTAAACGAGCGTTAGTTTCCGAATATCGTAGATCTGTATATATTTTCCGAAATTGGTTTAGAACTATTTCGAATAACTTAGGGGTTTGCGAATAGTAGCACGAATTGAATAGAGCAGCACCATCCTTAGCCCTAATTACTCTAAGGAGAGCTAGTATGTCGCGGGTTTCTCTAGCACGATAGAGGCAATGAACAACGCAGATATTCTTTTCCAAATCGATTCAATCGAACAAATCGCGCTCCGCTAAGAATCGCGTCTAAATTTTTGATTTTTACCGGCTCCGCTGGTAAAAATCAAACAATTTTACTGCAGAAGCGTAACTACTCAGATTGCTTTGATCTGCCTATTTTGGTATGCAACTGATATTTCAAAGCACTGGAATGTCTTTAATAAAACCCCTAATCCCAAGAATGTATCCGCCAGTACGTGCAGAAATAATTTGGATACCCTCTGGCCTATAATATGTGTATTTTTGAAACTCGTTAATGTCACACATATTAAGGTAGAAAATATGAAAGTTAGTGTATTCGTTTCACCTAACCTAAAGTTATGAATATTTTATATATCTTTAATTCATGGAGCACATAGTAATTGCACGCAGGTGACTTAAACTTTGGTGTGTTATATGAAACACGAAACATGTTTGGGGTACTACTCTTTGTCTGCCTTGCATGGGCCGCAAAGTTGGCAACTATTGCAGTTCACGGTGGGACTAGGCCGTCGCGCAATGTTAAAGCATTGTTTTTTTGTTGTAGTAAAAACGCGTTTTGGAGAAGAAAAAAGTTGAGTTCCGTGCGATTCATTTGTGTGTACATCACATTAAAAAAAACTCGAGTGGTTATGCAGCACTGATCTCCGTGGAATCACCTACTAGGAAGAAAGAGAAACAGACAATACAACATAAAATCTCAAGAACAGCTGAGTTTATTCGACCACACCAAGACAAGAAAAAAATCAAGAAAACATAACATGACGTTGCGAAAATTTCACCAGACGTGGCTTGACAATCTCCTCAAGACCACGAGAACCGACAAACTTCTCAATCTCAGGGTGTTAAATGATGATGTTTCCTACACAGGTCGCTTGCGTGCGTTCACATTTCAAGAAGTCATACTGCATGTCCCAAGCTTTGTTTCATCTTTTTGTTTCCTTGTGTTGCCTCCTAACCCCCTCTTTTTTTTATAAGGAGTTTTGGCGGACGCCACTGCTTTAAGCCTGGTTCACACATTTACAGTTAATCCGCTGCCGCCGGAAGCGGAATCGGCCGTGGCAATGCACAGATGGATGCTACGCCCGGCGGCCGAATTCTTGCAGATTCGCCCGCCGATTCGCAAGTGGAACCAGGCCTTAGGCAGTTGCGAACAGTATGAACGAAGTTTGCCTTGAAACTCAAGCGCGTACTCAAGGAAGGTCAGTCACTGCGCAAACAAAGTGAGGGAAGTCTTCTTTGCCATGTTCTCTCCAAATGCTAATGTGAAAGTTTCTGAATGCCTCTCTCTGGGCTCCAAAATTTTTGTTAGCGACGTGAAACCAAAACAGCAAAAAAAGTCCTTGTGGTTGCCAACTTATCTGCATTCCTGTACGTTACGTCACACTTCGATACTTCGGAATGGTGAGCCGATGTTTGTTTTCCCAGATACTATTTCCTTCGCTTTGTTTACGCGGTGACTGACTTTCCTTGTGTGCGCGCTTGAGTTTCAAGCCAATC
This sequence comes from Ixodes ricinus, assembly GCA_037355805.1. Lineage (NCBI taxonomy): Eukaryota > Metazoa > Arthropoda > Arachnida > Ixodida > Ixodidae > Ixodes > Ixodes ricinus. Next base: position 39,707 of record JAZHYW010035678.1, read on the forward strand.
TTCCACTTATTGTTTGTAACTGCTGGCAGCAGTGGCTTCCGCCAACACTCCCCAGGAAATAAGAGGGGGAGGGTCTTGGGGGAGGGGTTAGGAGGCAGCACAAGGAAACAGAAAGATAAAAGAAAGCATGGCACAATATGACATTTTGGGAAGTGAATGCATGCAGGCCAGCTGGTTAGAAAACATAATCTAACACCCTGAGATTAGGAAGTTGGTCGGTTTTCGTAGTCTTGACGGAGATCATCTTTGCTGGCTGCTCGGCGGCGGATGCTCGTTGACGGAAGCGCGTCTAGTGTTGCATGGATTTAGCCTGCAAAGCCGCGTCCGGTCAAACATCATGTTCTATTTTTTCGATCTTTTCTTGTTTTGCGTGGTCGGATAAACTTATAGCGAGTTCGTGTCTCGGCACCCGGTGTCCACGCGTGCCCACTCGCGGCGTGCAGTGAGCTCGGTTCTCGGCAAGTACTCCACGAGTGGGTGCACTCTCCGAGTCTGTTTCAGCGGCGACACCCCACGCGTGCATGCGCTCGCTGCACCGGAGAAAATCGGGCGTGCGCCAAAATGCAAATCCCGTCATGCCTCGCTCCGGCGAGGCCGGCGAGGAACGAGAGCAGACGACGAGGGATTCGTCTGCTACGATGCGTAGTCGCGGAACCGAAAGGAAAAAAAGAGTAGATTTTCTGGATAGAAATCGCGTCTCGCGGGCAACGGAATCAAACGCGAGCTTGAATTGTGAGCGTCTGCTCATTTCATGAAGGCAGCAGTGACAACCGCAGGTGCTTTATTTGCAGGTTTTAAGTCGCTCTGCTGCCGTACAGACGCTGAAATATACCAGCGTGTCAAGAAAATGCTCACAGAACAAACGCATCAGCGGCCCCTGAGATGTTTATTACCATCCGTGTGCGGTTGAAAATTGAACATTTGTCGACGAAACGATCCCCAGCAGAAACCTGTGACTCTCAATAAGCACCAGAGAAAGCTAAACATGGTGACTTTACTCAGAGGCTTGGGCAACATCGTCATGTTTAACATTTACCTACGTCCACTAACTTGCCCCGTCGTATTTTGTTCGGAGAGCTGTCGTTCTCGATGCCCCAATCCAAGGTTAATATCTGGTTCACCTGTAATGACGATCGAGATCAAAAGTCCTCGAAAAGTTTTGTCAGATACTCCAACATTCTAGTTTTAATCGGCAATTCTTTCAGTGGTTCACGGCATAATATTATGCTCAAACGGATCAAGCTTCTGCTCGGGCAGCATCATCAGTTTTCTTCAGTGTAAACGGTTATAAGAATTGGAAAGATCGCAACCAGCTGCCTTGTAGACAGCTGGGGGTGGAAATTCACGCTGTCTGTAACAACTTTGCCGGTAGCCGAGTTGCTTGAAGTCAACGCAACTATAAACATGGGTTGCAGTGTTCACCGTTTTTGTAGATAAACGTTGGTAGTGACTGCACTCTCACACCCACCCATCACTCCGAACAGAAAGGCGCTAGTTTCGGTTTGAGGTCGGTACTCTGTCTACAACATAGATGGCGGCAGCATCAGTCTTCTGTGCTCAATGCATTTGGCGACTTCGTTTGAGCCCAGTCTCCATGCGCCACTCTGCGAGTGCGATACATTCTGGGAGAGAACTCTGAACGGTGCCAGTGCGTGTGAAACGAACTCACTATTAGTGTTCTCAGTGTTGTACACATTCCTGAAAAGAAAGAAACGAAAGCTCGTTCCTCGTTTCCTCTGGTTTTTGGAACGCGTTCTCTTTACAAGTTCCATATGTGAAAGAGAAACTCGTTCCCTTTACAGTAAAAAAATGAAGCATACGGTTACATATACGTTACATTTATATTTTGCTGATTACCATATTCAGTTAGATCAAGTAATGTTTTTATTTGTCTATCCATTTAACTAGAAACGTACAAATTTGATTGCCGTGATGGAAGGGCACTAGGAGAAGAAAAGAAGCTAAAGCAGGGTTTCATTTGTACACGTATTCACCTATAAAAATCATAGCTCTTAACTAAATTCATGTTGGTGGTGGGCGACCCAGACGAGTCAAATGTACTATTACGCCACGTTGCACGAGCGTTTCACGACAACCTCACACGTTTAAATCTAACAAAGCCCTCTGTCTGAAGAAAACAACACTTGCTTCTCGATGTTGCTGTCTCGCAAAACGAGCAAGTGAAGACAAAGGTAGGGCTTTGGAAGGTCAGTCTTAAAACTACAAGTCCTTCGTGAAGGTTGGATTCGTTGTTTAGTTTGAAGGTAGGGGACAAGGAGGAAAAATAAAGGCTACTTTTTGCGTATCTTTTACGACCAATACGAAAGGTGCGTTCGATGTCTGGTAACCTGTTCTCTTGTTGTAACTGTAGTCCTGTTTGAGGAAGTTCAGTGATGGCTGTAGTCGGCCTTAGATTTCTGGGTGTATGAAAACTCGTACGTGAAAGCAGAAAAAGTTAGCCAAATTTAACGTGCTATTTTTGACTACTAGTTTTGCTTTTTGTACCGCAGTCTCGCAACTGAAAAATAATCAATGTCCACTGGCTCTTCGCACCCGACGGCTACCAATGCGAGGACCATACAAAATAAACGCTAAGTAACCGAAAGGTTAACGAGATCCTGCCCTTCGTAAAGATATTGTTTTTATACATTTAGAATTTGTCTTAGAAATAAAATGAAAATTACCCCACTGGGCCAAAAATAAAGGAACGCCGTTCTTTTCTGTTCCAGTAAAAATGTAACGAGTTCCCGTTTCATTTCCGCCGGTGCAAATGGAATCGGTGGCGTCTTTGTTCTAAATGGAACACGTTCGAGAAACGCCGTTCCTGTACAACACTGGCTGTTCCTGAGATTTTGTGCTTTGTTGTCCGTTTTTTATTCTACCTATAATCCCATGGTTTTTCGTTATGACGACTTTCTACACTCTGCAGTAGGGCAGCACCGTTAGTACACACTTTGTCGGTTCTAGAAAATATCTATCTTTGGAGCCGAAGCCGCCCTGGGCAAAGCCCCTATAATGGAGGACAAGCTAGCACTGATTTGAGCGGAAATTTCGTTATCGCTTTTCTTATTTCGAGGTCACACGCTACTGCAATATTTGGCGACCACAAGGCTAGTTGAAGGTATCGCAAGGAGATAAGGAGAGTTTGCAAAAAGTAAAAAATGTAGCGTTTTTAAACATTGACGTGCACTTTTGCTTACTATTACGGAAATAACTGATGTTTATGAAATATTAACAGAAACAAAACAAGCGTTAAGGCAATATCGTATATATATTCGTAAGCTGCATTAAATGACGCACATTTTATATATTTTGCAACGTTTTGTATAAAGTTGCTTGTTAGTAAATAATTGGTGAAAATATTCATGCAACGTTTCTTTCAACGTAGTTTTGTAATGTTTTTTTTGCATGAAACATATCATTGTAATTTTTAATATTTGGTGTGCATGTTGTAAATTGTCAATAAACTATATAAAACATTTATCTACGTGCCTGCTTTGGTGGACATTGACGGCTGTGCAAATTACCATTGTGGAAATCTCGGCAATGATCATTATTCGAGGTTCTCAATTTTATATCTTCGTGAAAAATTTGCTGCGGTGTTCACATGTAGCTGATTGTTCCTCCGAAGAACGTGAGCTTCCACATGTATTTATTACAGAAATATAAAAATAATGACCCGGCCAGTCATTGTACAGTCTGACGCGGAAACACCCCAAAGCAAGAATTAACATCATCTCTTGGCGGGAACACTGCCGCGGCAATCGCTGATGATTTCAGCCTGCCTTGTGCACTTTTCTGAAATGTGCAGTCTCAAGTAGCAATGAAAGATAAATACAGATTTTTCAACTGTTTACCCAAGGCTAAAACGGGTAAAAATATTTGTGCCAAAACTTCAACGTGTAAATGTGTGTAATCGATATACAAGAATGTCACGCAAAAGTTATTTCCGATACAGATTCTCGCGCTCCTCTATCTTAAATACTTTGCACGATGCAATGCTGGAATTACGTCTCAAAAATATTTTAGAATGCAGGGTACATGACTGTTTTCGGTTGGTTAATATATTGTATCATCAGCCGGGTTCCACAATTTAAATTATACTATTTTTTTCATTCGAGCTTAAGCGTAACTTTGCATTTTAATTATTTAAAACTTACCCTCACTGCCGCTTGTTTGAAAAAATAATACATCATGTACACGTGCCGTAAGTGTCCATTTTACCGGCCTCTTTACTTGAATTCCGGAAAAAAAAAAAGAATATTTCTCAGTTTTTATATTTTTGATTTATACCTATCAGCGGATGTATTATCATCAGTGTCAACAAGACATTTGCTACTGTCATGACCTTTCTGGAGATCTTAAAGTTTTATTTCCTAGCTTTTCAACGTTTGCTTTTCTCCGAATATTAGCACTGAAAATATTTGTACATGCAGAGAAAATCTCAGCGGCTGTATGATAAGTATTCTTAAATTTACAATGACACAGCGGAGAAAAAATCTTATATCACAGCTAGCGTATGGAAATGATCAACACGTGTTATAGGTTCAGTAATTGCCAAAATATAGAGGGATGAATGCACTTATACAAGGTCAGTCCTAAATAGTGCTAAGCCCATTCACAAAAATTAAATCCTACAGGCTCCACACTTTATGTTGGTGAGATTGGTAGAAGGCGGGTTATAATATGTGATCTAGTTGATCCCAGGTAGATCCAAGTGTTCATAGGTTTGATAAAAATACTTGAAAACGTCTAAAAAATAATATTTCTCTACCAAGCAACAAAGTCCGTAACAAAACGTGCCTCCTACCCATAGGCATCAGGAATAGGAATCGTCGCTGTATGCGCACAAGGGAGCGTCGACGGCCATTTGAACCCTTCCGCCTAATTCCTTCTCGTCATAGCCTAACCATGAATAACGCGAAGGTACACGTTGTGTGTTAGTAGTACTGTCAACTGCCCACGTTGAATGAAGGCAAACAACGGTAAAGGAACTCTTAAAATGCTTCCTTGTTGGCAGTTTTTTTTCTGCATGTGGGATCGTGAGAGTGAAATGCATTTGTGTACTTATCATAATAGTATAAATGTAGCGAATCACAGGTTTTACAGTTTTGTTTAGTACGAAATTGTTAAGTCAAGGTATCCTCCAATAAAAGCGTTTGAAATTGCGATTCACCTTGTACCGAATATATAAACTCCTATTCACTCATAAAAAAAATGTTTTCAAAATAGTTTCTTACTTTAGAATGATATTTAGAAGTGAAATCGAAAGTATTTATAAAATGACTGGGAAAACGACTATTTGAGTGCTTGTAGGATCACATATATTCCGAGTGCTTAATCAAAGACATTAAAAAATCCCTAAAGTTGAGTAGATGGGAAATAGAAATTTATTTTGTAGAACAAACTGCCAGCCGCTGCAGACGTCAGGGATTGCAAACAACATACTCATAAGCTAAATAATTACTAAAATTTGCTGCTCTATTTTTCAAGTAGTAAATATAACTATATGGTTCCAGTTTCAAACCTGCTGTGTATCATTGAAAACTACTAAATCAAATATTTGAGGAAAGTATGAGGCAGACATGTACACGTTACCCCAAAAAGTAACTAAATACCGTTACTCGTTACTCGCTCAAAAAGTAACTAAATACGTTACTCGTTACCGATTCTCAAAAGGAACGCGTGAGTTACCTCAAAAGTAACGAGTTACTTTTCACGTTACTTTGACGACCAAATACACAACTGTTTTTGTTTCATGGTTTATTGTTTCCTTTTAGTAGTCGTTGCACTTAAGCAGTAGCTGCCTCTCGAAGTTTTCATCGGTTATGTTTCCCCACTTCCTTGGAAATACATCTCCGGCGACGCTGAAGAGTCGTTCTACCGACGCGCTTGAAGGAACGGCAGTGTTGTGCTTCGGGAAGAGCTGGTGAATCTTCGAGAACTGCGCCTTCATTGAGGACAGCGGGTAATGGGTTCTGTGCCTTCCCGTGTTTGCAACCTCCAGGTTTACATTCGGTCCGTACCCGGTTCTAGAAGGTTCAACCAACGAACCTTATAGTGTTCGCTTGGTGAAGGACATTCCCAGCTGTAGAGTTCAGTACAGCAACGTTTATCACTGGACACGTCAGTCGAATTGTTCGACTGACGTGTCCAGCGATATACGTTGCTGTACTGTCATACTGTTTAGTTGTTTTTCGGGTTGCCCACCTACCGTTCTCGCAATAGACGCATACTCACGTTTAGAATAAAAACAAGGCCGTTTAAGCGGTGTTGTACACGTTACTCCTCAAAAGTAACGAGATACCGTTACTCGTTACTTGGCCTTAAAAGTAACTAAATACGTTACTCGTTCCTTTTCTAGAACAGTAACTAAATACGTTACTCGTTACCAAAAATAGTAATTAGGTAGAAGAAACTCGTTACTTGTAACACGTTACGTACATGTCTGGTATGAGGCGGCTGCAGCATTTCATGGCATCTAAAAAAAAGAAAAGCAGCTCGTAGCTCGTTTTCCTTAATTTAGACGCGTTTCTAGCAAAGCGCATCTTTGAGCCAGTAATCCTGCCCCCGGTGACCGACGCGCGCAACGGACGTGCGCCGTACTTCTTCCAACCTACAAGGGGAGCGAGGCAGTAGCTTCACACGTCAGACACTTGAACGCAGAACCGCGGGCGCAAAGATGCGCTCCGGCAAAAAACCAAAACCTACTAAGAACACGTTCAAATTGAACGATTTTCGGAACGCCGTAAAATGCTCTTCCAACCTTAATCTGTTTAAAAAGAGCTGATTTCGTGTCTTTGAAGTGATGCTCAGAAGTTTCGAATTAAAGCTATATGTTGATTTTCACTAATTAATGAGTTACTTAGTATATTGTTTTATCATTTACCTGATTTGTATGTTTTGACTGTCCTGACTTCGCCGTGGCCGACAGTTTGTTCCCCGAAAGACTTTCTGTGTTTATCAACGACCCTGTTTTATAGCGATTTTGAAAGTCTTCACTGAAACACCCGGTATATGAACCAAATGTGAGGTTTTGTATGTACAACGTTTACTCTCATGGACAATCTTCAATAACAATTTTTACGACGTTGTAGATACAATTCTCAAGTAGTGTTTAGAACCACGCGTTACTGCACCATGATGTTTCTAACCGCGCATCATTGGTATTTTGAGTCGGTTATTTTGAACACTACGAAGTCTTGGGCATAACAACAATAACTTGATCTTTTAGATGTTAGAATACTTGATGCTTGTACGAATTGTACTTTTTCTTGGCGTTCCTGCTAACTTTGACTGCGCCAAGGGGGAAATCGCGTGAGGCCAATTGCTATATAACGATAAAAAATATACAACGTCAGGTCTTTTTATAAAGTGTATTGTACGTGTACTGGCTTCGCTGAGAGCATCTAACACCCGCATCTCACCCCCACCTCGAGGGAAGATTTTTAATGCTACATTCCGGTCACATCTCTATTTCCGCATGCAGCGCTCACGTGCAAAGGCGGCAAAATAATGTGTTGCAGAGAGAATTCTGTTTTATATCCAAAGAGTATTGGTCAAAGTATATATAAATATATATGTATATAGGCTTGTTATCTGACGAGACGAAATGATGCAAAGGTCATTAATCTGAAAAAAGAGTAAGCAAACATGGCAAGCTGCTATTAAACACAACACAACAAAACGTATTATGTTTGTGTTTGTCCCCTTTTGTGTTTGTCCCCCATTTTTTGTTCGCCTTTTTCTTCGTCCGTCGTCTTCGGTTTTTTCGAGTATATGTGATAAATCTCGTTTATGTTTTATGAGTAACCTCGCCAGATGTATAAAATGTTGTTTCTATAAACTTTTGAGCTTTGAAGCCACGTTTTGGAGTTCGTTTTTTAATTTCTCCCTGCAGAAAGTTTGAAAATCAAGTTAATTAAAGAAAAAAATATTTGCACTGTTTACTCGATAGGTACCTACGGTTTTCTTTTAACATCAAATGGGTTTTTCGGTTTGCAAAAAACGTTAACCGCAAGTGCAAACAACGACAACAACAACAACAACAACCGTGGTACGCAGGGCAAAGGCAGCATAAAGCATATATTGTTAGGCTGGTATAAAGCCTCGCACTGGCGAGCGAAGCCAACGGGGTGGTTTCTAACGTTGGGTTTTAATTTGACTGGGCGCCAGTGAGTGAGCCAGAACGCACCGCCGGCCGCTGGTCCGTCGTGCTCTTCTCTTATTCTCGTAGCAATATACATAGCGCATATCAGGTAACAATGGGACGCAGAGGTAATGAAGCTTGCGATAATAATTCACACTTAATCATAAATATCAAGATTTACCAAGCGGCTCGCAGAATAGAACTCCGGTGAATCAAACAATTAATTTTTGATCACCGAAATGATTCATAAATCTTGTAGAGTCTTAAGCCCTCTGATTTCAAGGAGCACTTTACAAAGAGCCTAGACACTCGGGCTCAGTCAGTCCGGCTGTTTGAAAACAGCTTTTCTATTTGTCTGACGTGCTAAACAAAGCAAAAACACTTTGCACATTGGTTGGTATGTCTCAGTTCGTCCGCAACATCTATGCAAAAAAAATCCTAAAGTTGGCAGTGTTTTTCATTACATTAAAAACGTATGCCCGTTGTGCGAATGCGTAGTTGCTTTCTTAAATGTGCTATAGCAGGTCTAAAACAAGCTAGCGTTGTGGCGTATAACTTTCTCCTTGGTCATGGGCGTCTTATAAAAAAACGGCATCGCTAATTAGAGCAGGTAGTCGGGACCCACGCAGTGGGGCTTAGTATGATGCGGGAGCCTGAGGGAGTATAAAAATACGTTGTTGGGACAGTCGCTGTACGATGCGCTCAGAAACGTCTGACCGCAAACAGACAGAAACACAAAGATAAAACTGTTTTATTGTTTTAAGCGAGAAGCAAAGAGAATAGCGAGCAGTGGTTTTCTTCAAGCATCGGTTGCACATACAAACAACCCTTCAGGAAACACAAAGCCAAATAAAACCGCGCAGCTTCTTGATGCACGTGAGACTGCAAAAAGTCTTTCTCTCAAGATCAGCCCCTTTCAACGACGACACGTCACCATATGCCATGAATGACTTTGCGATGACAAGGCGGCGGGAGAAGGTGAAGGCAAGACAGGAGCCATAAAACCGACACCCGAAATGCATCACCATGCTTCAACACTGAATTCCTCAAATCCTGCACGTCGCACGCGCTGATATCACTACTTAATGCATGCCTGTCACGCGGAGACCGAGGAAACCTTTCGAAACACGTCCGAGATCACTAGCCTCACACTCTGCTCGAAACACAAGGTCAGGAATGAACAGCATCGAGATTCTTGATACTCTATCGATTTCCTTCACTTTTTTAGGGAAACCTCGATCCATGGTCGAACGCAACGCTTATGGGGTTCGAACCATTTCGGAGAGCAAGTCGGCTGCTTCTTCGCGGTGCGTCGCAGTGACATCAGAACAACGCCGAGCTCTGATTGGCTTTGATTGGAAGCATAGTGGGTGGACCTCAATGCTAGATGCCTCGAGGTCTACTCACTACCTTGTTTTTTCAATCAGCCAATAAGAGCTCGGCGTTGTTCTGACATCATCGCATCCCTTGTTCAAGAAGCAGACGGCACCATATACTCTTTTTCACTTCAAATGCCACCGCAGCCGGGGCTACCGATGAGGCGGAGCCAATCAAGCAGCGTAAAAGTGCAATGTCGCGGTGCTCACGACCTCTTCGCGTTCGCTACCACCGGACTACATCGATCATCCGAGCGATTGCGCCGTGATCCTGGAGCTGTTTTGTGCGTGATTGATTTAGATTTACTAGAGCCCGTAGTCGACGAGACCGCTACTGTTAGGCTTTACTTGATTGGCTGCGTGAGATCGTCAACTGAGGTCGGCCATAACAGTGAAATGGAATATAGCGATCATCGTCTGAGGACTTTCTTTTGTGGCGAAGCGCATTGCATAAGTCATGGAGGCAGAAAGCTTCCGGAGGCGACACGACGTCACCGAGCTGCCGCAGAAGTGAGGACGGACACGCCCCCATCGATGGCCAGAAACAGCTGTGGTTTGGTCATCGCTTAGAACGTGTCCCTGAACGTGTGGCGCAGACCTCTGTTGGCGTCATGTCACCTCCGGAAGCTTCCAATACCTCCGTGGAATACAATGTTGCGCAGAGACGAACTTGGCACTGTTGGCAGCTTCCATATGACAAAGTGGCGATTGGACTGAATAACCAGTCTGATAGCATGGTAGCTCAAGACCAATTCAATTTTCCCGCCAATTTTGGCGGCGTAAATGATGTCAGATGCCTTCGTGTTTCGTCACGCATGAACAAATTCCGTTTCTCAGCTAGATTTAGCTGGAAAATGACGTCACGTGACCTGAACGGCAATTAATTTTCCGGCTTAATTTACCGGGGCGGTTCCGCCGACGGTGACGAGAACGAAACGCGGATATGGGCGGCTAAGAGCTGCGCTCTATAAATACGACTGCCGGAGAACTCGAACCCGGGACTTCGCGATTGTAGCCGCCATGGAGGGACGCCCCAGAAGTTTTCTTATTACGATCGTTCTCTACAAAACCTTTATACGCGCCGCTAATAAACGGAAAGACGAATCATGTCACTCGTATTTCCAGCGTCTTCGTCCTCTTTCGGCGAGCGAAGTTGCAATTTGATGCCCGAAAACGAGGATGCATACTATCGCACCTCGCTTGTCGGTCGTGTCCGTACCGATTGGAAATCTAAAACGTTTTCCCCAAAATTCTCTATTAAACGAGTTATCCTCTAAGATAAGATATGTCGTTTCAGTATGTCATGGCTAGCGCTACCATTTCCCGCTAAATTTAGAGGGGACATCTTCGCAGCTAAATTTAGCGAAACGTTTCCGCTAGATTTATTGTGGACATTTTTGATGCCAAACTGAGGGAAGTTTTCCGCTAAAATTGGTGGGGATCTCTTTTCCGCTAAACTTATTATATCCGCTAAATTTATTGGAAAATGTTTCCGCTGAATTTATCGGGGAAAATGTTCCCCTAATGCAACACGCGGTTACGACCGCTTGCATCTTTCACATAATGCAACGCGCGCGGTTACGCCGATGGCGACGCCGACTCCGCTCAAGCCGAAAATGGGCTGCGCTCTAAAACAAATGATCTACGTGCCTGCTTTGGTGTGACATTGGCGGCTGTGCAAAAAGCCATTATAAAATCTTGCAATGATCACGCCTCGAGATTCTCAATTTATATCTCTGGAAAACGTTTAGCTGTGGCGTTCACATATAGCTGAATGTTCCTTCGAAGAACGTGGTTTTCAAATAAAAGTATCACATAAATATATATAAAAATATATTACCCTGACAATCATTGTACGATCTGACATGGAAACATCCCGAAGGAAGTTTAACATCATCTCTGGGCGTGATCATCAAATCTCTCTGTCTCTATTAAATGATTTATACTCTAGGATATGACGTTTGAGTATGTAATGGCTAGTCGGATCATGAGCTTGTGTTGGAAGTCATAAATGACTTCAAATCCCAAGTTTAGAAATATTTTCGGTTCCTGCCCTCACAACATGACATCATAAAACGTCATGTTGTTAAACGATGTTACAGCGTAACGATGCTCTAATAGGTCACGTCTCATGACATGCTCAATATCACGTCAGCGTGTCACCTGTCCTGACAGTGTCATATGACGCCATGTTACGTTACCACGCCACTTGTCAGATCAAGGCATCACGACGTCACTGTCACGCGAACATTTTCTGCTAAATTTAGCAAGTCGAGGTTTGCTAAATTGAGGCTGATGTATCAAGTGCATTTGTCACCCGGTCACACGACCATTACAGCTCCCCGCCAAATTGAATGAGAAAATTCCAAGGTTACTTAGGCTCGTCACTGCTCTACGCCAAAAACCAGAGATCCTCTTTGAAACCTTATAATAAGAATTTTTAGCAGATGGTTCTAATAACTTGGACAACAATGTCCGATAACTGTTAATGATACATGTATATTGTTATCAGAGCTATCTGAACGATCTACTAAAACTCGCTAATAAAGGCTTTCGCCGCAAGAGCTACACGTGGGAGGTTAGTCGAGCTGGTTATGGAAGTATTTGGGATTGTTTCACAGAACCTATTTATCCAGGGCTTTAAAAGACAACATACATATATTTTTTTGTGTCTCCAAATGAAAACAAAGAAAAATCAACCACTGGCTGCAATTTAGTACAATTTGTTAAAAACACAGTGAAATATGCTCAAAAACGAAACCCCTGGGAAAACCGTGAATAATATTAATATATTAGTAGTAATAACAATAATATTCATATATCTTATTCAATTTTTAACACACAATGTTAAAGAGGACAAGAAACAGAAGCTGTTTGCAGAAAGCTTGACCGGTCACAACCCTCCTCCCCTCCCCCTCCCCATCATTCCTTCGTCCATTTATTGTACCATTAGAGGCCCCATCAGGGGCATAACGTATGGGAGGAACTCATAAAGAATACAAAAGATCAACACATAAACAGGCAGCTGGCTGACGGCTACAGTGCTGGTAAGCAATATAAAAAGTGTTAAAACAATTGTGTGTGAACGAGACTGGTACATAAGTTCACAAAAAAAAGAATAATCAAAGCATTGGGGAACAAGGCTGTGTCACCTATGGCTACCATGTCAGATGGCAGGTCATTCCACTCTGTCATGGTCTGCGGGAAAAAAAAGATCGGTTGAAGTAGTTTGGGCGGCTGGTAATCTGAGATACGTGACATGAGTAGTTTAGTCGTGACGATGCTTTTAGAGAAGGTCGGAGTGAGTTACGAAGCATTGGATTGTAATTGGCAAGTTTATGAAGTAGGGTTAAGCACGATATCTTACGGCGCTACTTCAAACTTAGAATATCCAGCCTGCGTTTCAGTGCAGTGACACTAGTTGTTTGGTAACAATCATTAGAAATAAATTTGGCCGCGCGATTTAGAAGTTACTCAAGATAATTAATGAGATAAATTTTATGAAGGCTTCAAATTGCTGCTGCATACTTCAACTTTGGTTGAACGTAAGTCTCGTATGCCATTTTCCGGAAATGACAGGGTGCCGCCTTCAGATTTTTTTTGATGTACCCGATCAGTGTTACACCAAGATATTTATAGATGGAGGCAGAGCCGATTGGTCCAGAGCCGATAGAATGGGAAAAATGGGATGTTACATGTTTCCGAGTAAAGCGAAGTACTTTACATTCTGACATGTTTAATGACATAAGCAATTTGGTTCACCAGGCATAAATTTGTTCAAGGTCACTCTGAAGTAAGTGGAACGCGTTTAGAAATGCAGACCTATGCTGTTAAAAGTAACGAATGTATTCGACTAAAAGAAAAATACAAAGAAGGTGTAAAATAGGGACAAGAAAGGAGACTGAGATAACCAGCCTCTCGAGAGCGAGGTAAGGAATATGTTAGGCAAGCACGGGAAATATAATATAAGACACCTTTAACGCAACTAAAACATCGCAACGGAAGTTCTAGTTCCCCACTGCCACGTCCCGGGACACCGAAATACGTTCCGGCGAATATAAAACTTCATTTCTGGCTCAATTCAATTTAATCTCATTCAGTCCATAGTCGTCAGAAAGGAGACAAGGAAAAAAAGCTACACAATTTAGCTGGCAAGACCCTGTCCCTCCTAAAGGTAGGACCGTTTTGAAAGTGCATAAATTTGTCACAGTCAAACGAAATCAGGCACAAAAAGAAAAAATGTAACGTAGTTCACAACGACATGTTCGGAATACATATATACAACGTTCACAAACATCGGCTATGAAAGTTCAAAACACCTCGGGTTATTTTGAAAATATCTTATTAAGAAGCAGTTTCTGGCCATTCCACGCGCATTCAATCTGAATGTTATTTTTAACAAGTTTGTTGATTGTAGAGGTGATAATCTAATAAAACTTTTCTAATTCGTAATTTGAGCTGGCATGCTGCATCTTTTTCAAAAGTACGTTATACTTAGATGGCTATACACAAAAAAGTGGGGGTGTGTATGTTTGAGCGTCTCGCCTCAACGGGCGACTTGTCTCCTGAGCTGCTAGATGAGCAATTGTAGCGCAGTGCAGTACAACCGCTAACTCAGGGTCTTTAACGTGCACCACGCAGGTAGTGATACACGACCGCATCGCCGGTACCGATGCTCATCCAGATCGAAACGGCTGGGGTGGGGATTGAGCCCAGGATCCCTGGGCTCTGCAGCGCAAGCTTTCGCTCTAGCGATGCGCCCGGAGCTGATGTGCGCCAAGCGTGAGCTAGCTCCACTCGGCTACCGATCCCCTGGCTTCAGTGACAGCAACGCAAGGTGTGTGAAGTCACGATGATCTAATTATCGTCCCGCAGTCAATCAGATTGCGGCGTCAGTCGATAAGAACGGCAAGGAGCCAATCACAAAGCATGAAGCCTGAACATAATTAATCAGGTCTTGCGTTTTCTAAAATAAATAAATAAATAAAAAAATATTTTTAAAGGGTTACTACTTACTTTATTTTTGTAAATATTTCCACGAAAAAAATTGTTCGAGCAATGTTTACGCTGGTAGATGCAATTGAGGAAATGCTGCTACAGGCCCCACCCATAACGAATGGGGCTTAGCAAACAAAGCACGTTTTCTAGGCTCTCATTGGTTGGAGAGATGATGCAATGTGGTGCGGTATAGGGTTGACGAGAGGCCTTGAGGAATTTTCCGGAAAGGTTTATTGGGGGTCGCAGGTTCAGGTACGGCCGTGAAAGGAATTAAGGCCTCGGGCATGCGAGATTCCATAGGGTACATAGGCTAACGCTATCTCAGTCGGTCGGATGTCGAAATCCCGTATTTACGTTCACAAGTGCAAGCCCCCTAAATGGCCCTGGGGCGTACCTCCAGGTCGTCATCTCGCCAACAAGGCCCCCTCCTTTTTCTCTCCTTCACCTTTTCCCCTCACTCGTTATTCGAGACGCCGCTCCAGCGGTGGCGGAAGTTAGCGTCACCGACCGTCAAGAAATGCTCAAGGTGCCCGTTGGAATGATGTTTTCTCCTGTCTTCGTTCTTTATATCGTTTTCCTTTCATCACTGCTGAATTTCATTAGGAGAAACTATAGTAACCCCTTGGGCCGTCAAACATTTATGTATATGCAGATCTGGTCGTCTGTTTCAGTGTTTTTGTTCTTTCTGTGTGAATTGTAGTCTATCCAACGCGCCCTGCTACGTGTACGTAGTATCATATCCTGACAATAAAACTGCAACTAGGTTCTGTGTTTTCAGATAAATCCAGAGAACTCCGAAAAAAAGAAAACGGGTAAAATTTTTGATACGTTAAACGCCATACTTTGATGTGCCTAATATCCCCCCCCCCCCGCTTATGGTCTAGAGGTCCAACTAGTCAAGAGGTCCAATAGCCACGTGACAGCCGAGTCAAGAGGTCCAACGAGTCAAAATGTCCAATTCGAGTCAAGAGATCCAACGAGTCAAAAGGTCCAATTTGTGTCAAGAGGTCCAACGCTTCAAGAGATCCAACGAGTCAAGAGGTCCAACGCGTCAAGAGGTCCAAAGCGTCAAGAGGTCCATGGAGCCTTATTTTTATCTTCTCTGTTTATAATTATATTGCTATTAATGGCTGCTTGTGACGGTTACTGACTGTTTGACCTATTTGAATGATTTTGGACAATACAACTATTACATAGTTATTGGCGACAAGTAGACAGATACTATTTGCCACAATGTATATGTATTTGAATGTTAAATATTGAATAGTGCCTGGCGACATATGGGAAGTGTCTCTCAAGTTCCAGAGATATATAATACAAATGTACCTCAGCATCTCGCGTTTAGCCTTCCCTTTCATGTATATCAGTATTTGTAATCCCAAACACTTCCTTGGGTAACTTTGTCCAGCCTTGGGTTCTCGTATGTTCTCTTAAAAATATGATGCGCTACTATTTTATGCTTTAGTTTTTAATCACTGAGTTCACCGAATCACTGAAGAGGTAAATAATACAACATGGGAAGAAGCTCAAATATAATTGGAGGGTGTCTTTAAACGAGCCCATATTACGCCACTTGGCGTCGAATAGAGTGTTGCAAATGAATGTGAGCATTGTCTCCTTGAAACGTTATGACCGCTGCAAGCTACCGGGTTAATCTGGGCCGTTGGCTTACTCAAAAGCACAGAGCAGCCACAAATACTTATGCTAGCGATATGTAACTCCTTTACTGCGCTTTATTTTTGAGAATGCAGTGAAATAAACCATGAAATGGAACGCTTCATGATTAAGCATTCTTGACACGAATTACCGAACACTTGCCAGTCGATACCATTTATTTTTAGTTGAAATTACGCGACATGTTATTCGGGTGAAATTGTAAGATGGTGGGTTAGTTGCTCAATCATTTTTAGAAAATTGGGTCATAGGGATTGATGTCGATTGAAGAACTGTTCCTGTCGGAGAGCACGTTGATCTCTGAAGCCGATAGATCTATTGTGTCCAGTGCTAGGCCATGGCGAATGGAAAAATGACTAACTTTACATGCCATGCTGCTCCAGGGCAAACTGTCTCTTCAAGTTTTGCGAAGACCAAGGACTTCAAAATATCAAGGAAGCTATTTTGACGGGACATGAACAAATTTAAACAATTACTACAACTTTAAAAATGATGTCACAGAAATTTAAAAAAACACTACCTTCAGTTATTTTGACGTCAAAGGCCGTAATAATGCTTTAGTGTGGTGGTTGACGTCGAAATAGCAAATAACTATGGACATAGCTTTCGTATGTGACGAAAGATATGTTCAAAGTAGTTTTACAATTATTTTGAACTCTGATGTCGAAGTAGTCACTACCTAAACAAAAAAGGCATCTCAAATCGTGGAATGTTAAGACCTTTCCGGTGACGTGTTCGATAATCGCGGGTGAGAGCAACACGGGAGATGCAGATTTACGACTTTGTGGTCAGGGGTAGAAAAGCAAAGGCACACAGCTCTGCAGGGCTGCAGGTCTCCAACAGACCAATGTTGCTATAAGCTTGACAGTTTATAACAACAGTGATTTCCGGTGTTTACAAATCTAGTGCCCAGCATGCGATCCCCACAGCCCAGCGCGCGTATCTGTCGCTTCAGAAACCAAGCAAATCAAGGGTCATATGCACGAACAGTGATTAGATCACCCGACAGAAACGATTATCAAAGCCGTGTTCGTCAGATCCCCTGCCGTGTGAAAGTCTTGACAGCTTAACTTTTTGCTCTTTTCCCGACATTTTGCTTCTTCTACTTATTTTGTTAGCATCTCTGTTGTCTGCTTTTAATGCGTCAGCAAGACCTGGCTCAGTCAACGGTAAAGCCGTCGGCAAAATCCGTCGCGAAAAATCGGTGACTTGTCCAAAACAATCAAACACAAAAAAACTCTGGTCACGAGAGAGGTCACGCGACCAGTTGTATTTCTCGGTTTGATCACGTGACCACAGAATTTTTCGATTGGTCACATGACCAGATCACGTGACCTATCTGGCCATGTGGCCAATAAAAAATATTAGTGGTCACATGACCAAACTGAAAAAACTGGTCACGTGACCTCTGTTCTTACGTGAGCACGAAACCATACTGGTTTCGAACCTAGGCCAGGTTTCGAACCTCGGCCCCTTAGATCGTGAAACTAGCGCGATATCCGTTGGGGCAACACAACTCGGGCATAGGTAGTGCTCACGCATTCTGACATCATTAGAGAAAGCTTAGGTGACCTCGTAGGTTTTTTTTTTCTTTCTTGTTTTTTTGCCTGTACTTTTTTCACCCTCCATGCCTGTGCATATTTCACACCAAGAGATGCAATGAGTCAAGATATCCAATATTGGACCTTTTGACACATCCAGGCACGAGTCAAGAGATCCAATGGGGGTCAAGAGGTCCAATATTGGACCTCTTGACGCGTTGGACTTATTGACTCGGAATCCCCCCCCCCATTTCGATTCCGAATCAATAGGTCCAACAAGTCAAAATATCCAACGCGTCAAACGATTCATTATTGCACCTTCTGACTCGTTGGTTCCGAGTCAAGAGGTCAACGAGTCAAGAGATCCAATATTGGGCCTCCCGACTCGTTGGATCTCTTGACTCATTGGACCTCTTGACTCGCCATGAATCTCTTGACACATTCGACCTCTTGACCCATATTGGATCTCTTGACTCGTGTCTGCTGGGTCAAGAGATCCAACGCGTCAAGAGATCCAATATTGGATCTCTTGACGCGTTGGACCTTTTGACGCGCGATGCGATCGGTTAATCGGAGGGGAGGGGGGCTAAAAATAAGAATACGGGACAAAAAAGACAAAGGAGGGAAAAGAAAAAAGCACGGGCTAAGTGTCTTCATGTCCACCATGTCGGCCTCGCCGACCTTGACCCAGATGTTTTAATTTGCAATGCAGGTTTGCTGCGCGTACTACGTTTGGTCTTAAAAAAAATGCAGTTTGGTTTTCACAGAATGTTTATTGCGTTTTAAAGAGGTACCGAAACAAAATTCCAGCGCTCATTTTTTAGCTTTAATGTGTTGCATGTTGCAGCATAACCTCAAAGATACCAGTCTTTCGTTGAAAGGCACAAGAAAACTAATTTTAAAGCTAATTAAACAATCTTTCAATGTGCACCTGGTGGATGCATGTGGAACCTATTTGAAAGGTGATCTAGCAACGTTGGGGAACTTGCTACGTAGTCATGACGTAGCAAGTTCCGTCGGAGCAGCGCCGCTCTTTGGAATTCAACATTTTCCCTTCATAGCTTTCCTCTCCACAGTTCAAGAAGACCGAAAGGAGGGACTCCCTCTTGTTCGGACCCTCGTTTCTATTCCCGGACACAGCTATTTTTCCCCTAGAGATTACCCCGTCGCTCAAAATTGGGACGAAAGTTTCTTTTCCTAACCCGTTCACCCCTAAGCTGACAGCGCTGTGGAAGCTACGTGCTCCTCGGGCCAGCCACACTCTTGTCACCCCACGAGTACTTCGAACGGCTCGGTTGTAACGCGTTGAAGTTCGCGTGGCGCCCCCTACGGCGAACCGGGGTGACGTCACGGCGAGGTGAGAATTTTTGCCTGACTCACTTGGAGGCTATGAAAACGTCAGCTGTAAGCGCGCTCGTTTTTATAAAATTTGTTTGTGCGCGTTTTCCGTAAGAAGTGTACATTTTCTGTACAGCGAACTCCTCTCTGTTACGTCACGGGGCGGTGGTGGCGCGTCGGGCGCACTTCCGGTCTGGGGCTGTGGGCGGAATTCACCATGGGGCACGTGCATTCCTATCTTACTTTGGACAAAACGGACAAAAACCTGCCTTCTCGACAAAACACCGCGACTAGGGCTTTACCAAGAGAGTCGGGAAAGGCTTGAAGGTCAGTTTCTTTGGCGTTTTCCGTTGCTCGGTTCGTCCGAGAACGTGAACAGGGGCCGTGAAAAAGGGAAAACAGACTCTGTCGGACCACAATTGCGTGGGCGGAAAGCACTTTAGATTGAATTCACAGATAGCTGTGGTCCTCAGACTTATTTGTTTTGTTCCAATATCAACGCGGAAAACCGTCGAGTTGCACGGACCAGCTGTGGACTACGCACAGTGCGTCATCACGTCCAAACGGTCGCCTCATCGTTCGACCTGTCCTGCTCTCTCAAACGTTTCTGCTTGTCGTCTGCTCTTTCTGACGACACCGGCCCGTAGACCAAACGTTGACCCGGTAATTGCGATAAGAAGTGAAGACCTCAAAAGACGATTAAGTTTGAAGGTTGCTTCCAGTAAGTAGGCTCGGTGTAAACAGTAGATATAACGAGATGTTGATAATTGTTACCAGTGGCCGTCACCGACTTGTTATGCCTGATTCAACTCGGTCCGATTCCTGTTTGCGATTTTCAGCATCGACGTTGACATTTCAGCTACGGTTCAGAGCTCTGCAGCCCGAAAAGCTTCATGACTGGAAAACAGTTAGCAGAACCTCATCATGTGAATCAGGCTTTAGCGTCCATTCTGCGGCGTCCACGCTGAATGAATCGCCACATGTAACATTATTCAAGCCGAGTTTTGCGGTGTAACGAGCTTGATCATTTCGCTAGGCCGCTCAAGTAGTCAGACATTGCCAGAAAGACATAGAATCAACAATTCCAATGCTAACAAGAGCGCGGGGACTGCCACCGACGCCGAAAACATCCATTCCGATGGTTTGTTTATGGGCGACGGCGAGCTTCTTCCCCACCCCCCATCGGGCATGCGCGGCCTCGGTGGTGTCCGCAAGGCGCTCCGGTCTGTTTGTAAACATGAGTTGGTGTATAGTGGCTTTATTTAGGTATGCCACAGCTGCAGGCGAAACTTCAGCCAACATTTCAGGGACGGTTGACAGGGCAGGCAACGCATGAATGGCAGTTCGTATAGGAAAGTAAAGAAATATTAGCACAATTGCAGAGCAGACTATATCTGGCATCGCACACAGTCAATGCCTGCTGATGATCTGGATTATTGGCGAGTTATGTATACTATTTCGTTTCTTTGTTTTTATCGCTGTTTTTAAACACAAAAACGTCGACGCAGAAAAGCTGTATGCTGCTCGAGTAGCATGTTAAATATAGTTTCGGCCATGGAGAGAGAATCAAGGTAGACAGTCCAAGTACAGGGGCCACGTAAGAAATAACATTTATTTATATACATTGCTCGCATTGTTCTTCGCTGGGTTCGGAAAGTGTCTCGATGGACTCGACTGGTGGTATCTGTGGACTTGTTTATATCATCCCCCAAGTAATGTACAACAAACACAAACGAAGGTGTCTAGCGTTATTAGTTCCTTATGCTCTAGAATTTTGATTTTAGCTAAATCAAATTGTCCTGAGGCTAAAATACCAGAAACTTTTCTCACGCAAACTGTCACCCTTCACAGGTTGCACATTTTCTAGCTACTAGTGCAGCATCTACCACTTGACAGCCGTTCGAATGCTTGCAGTTTCTCCTGTTTTCCTCTGTTGTCAGAAAGCCCAGATGTAGGGAGTTTGGAGGCGGAGAAAGCTTTTGGGGACTTGCAGCAGTGTCTCTTTTAATTGGAAATAACAATTAAAAATAAACGGTGTATTTCCGAATACCGAAGGCTCGAATAAAGAAAGAATGTCTGGAAAAGGTATAAACATTCCAAATTGCGGTACTATTGCTGCGCATATTTTGTGCAGGTCAATACAATTCATTCAGGCAACTGAGGGCAATTCGACCGTTTTTCCTGCGAGTATACGATCTAATTTCAAGTAATTGTGCATCGTCTAAAGAAATAAAAGATACCTGCATAACGTGTACGAAGTATATCATTAATTTACGAAGAATTCACGAAGGGCTCTGAGACTCATTACTTATTCTAGATATACTGAACCAAGTAGTCCCCATTTCAATCAGTCGGCGTGCTGCCACTAGACCCTATACAAATTAAAAATAGCTGAAACAGTCTTTAAAATAATAAAAACTAACGACCCACTTCCATTACATTTATGTAAACTACCATTACGGGATACGATGGCTGCAACAAATAACCTGTTTAATTTGCCACCTCGTATGTTTATGGAGAAAGGCTTAGTGGGGAATTCAGCGGTGCCCTAGTATGAAATGATATCCCTACCGATATCAAATGTAAACCCAATTTTTTACCATGCTTAAAAGTATTTAATTAACTTGCAAGCCAGTGAATAAGTTCAATTTCATATGTCCTGTCTATAATTTTCAATTAGTATTAGTATTGTTTCGTGTATACTTTGATATGTGCATACATTTGTTTTGTTTGCCTGCCGCATTGTAAAGGTTATCTCTAATGTTGGACCCGCGACTAGCCTTCACGGCTATGGGTCTAAGCAACGATAGTGCATTTAAATAGAATAACAAATAAATAATCAAGAAAAGAAAGAAAGGACAGTTGAAAGTTTAGGTAAAACAACCCTGTTCCCCGAGGAAGGCCTTCAGATCCAGAGCCCTTAAAACATCGGCGAACCAGAGCATGCTGAGGGGCACGCGCAGAGTCGAGGTCGTGAGCTATTTTTCCGGCCGCCCAAAGGCCTTTGATATAAATGACATAATTGACATTTCAAATGACTGCAAAGCGGGATGTAATATTCTCCGCAATCATGAAAATGCATGCAAGGAAGAGAATTCCAGCGTTTGAAACACTTACGCCGCCGCTTCACTGACTCCTCGCACGATCCACTTGTGACGTGTGGACCAACAGGCCCACACGACGGGCGGAGTGCCTCCGCTGATTGCTTTAGGCATTTGTAACCTAATTATAAAGGTAAATGTTGCAAGCACGCTTATAAAACGTACGGAAGCAAGTCGGTATCGGCCGAACCCAGCGTCTTGTTAACCGGGTAGACGGAGGTCCTGCTCCTCAAAGTGCTTGCGGTACACAACGGCCAAATCATTAAACCGGGGCAGGGAAACGAACCGGATGCGAGATAGCGAAGCGGAGTCCTTCCCCTGACGTCACGGTACACCTCACCCAGTCAGGGCGTGGCGACCGCAGCGACGCTTGTGTTCGCTCTCGGGGCTAATTGACACCACCACAACGCTGACAACGCCGTCAACGGCAAAGCTTATAACCACGCCAGCCTTGCTACGTCAGGAATGCGGGGAATCTTTTATTTCTGTTTTTGTTTGCGCCGGATATCCGATGACGCATCGTGGTCTCCGTTCGCTTCTCTTCGAGTGCTTGCTCGAGTGCACCGTTGGGAACGAGAAATATAGCCATTCGCTCAAAATACAAACGTGCGATTATCATCTACGGTTATTATCCGTCATTTTATTGGTTGAGTACGCAGTCCTGTAGGAAGTCTAAAAAAATACAATTTCCACGAATTCGTAATGAAGACGCAAGATACAGAGTTTCGGAAATATAGTTGTCTATCAATTGCCGTTCCATAGTATTAAAAAAAAAACATTCAAAGACTGAACGACTGCGCGACACCGCGGAGGTACCCTAGCATGCACCTTTGGTCGTACTTTTCAACTAGCTTGCTCAGATTCTTCGCTACGCGAACGTAGGTGATCTTGCTGCTCCTTTGAGGCTCTCCACGAAGTACATCCGCCAGCTTCTGCTCTGTCAAGCTCTGCTCCCTTAGAAATGCGGCCACTAGCTTGTGCGTGCCCGCAGTGGCGTCACGAGAGTCAGCGGCACCCGGGGCGGTAGCCCGCCGCGACATCCCCCTAAACGCCTGCACGCTGCACCCGGGCACCCCCCCCCCCCCTTGTGAGCGCCACTGCGTGTCCGGATAATGCAGCTTCAAGGACTTCTGGAATGCATTGTGCCAGGCATCGACGTGATTGTTGGTCCTCGGAGCCCTTCGGAGATCCGTTCTTAGCAGCTCCAGAAGTCATGCGGGAAAAGTGCTGGCCTACGCGAGCGGCTCCTTCCGATGCTGGAGCCCACGTACGTCCCCTCAGAGTAATCGAACATTTTGTTGAGGCCGTCGTCTGTTGAGGGAGCATCGTCTTGGAGCTCTTCCAGTCCTGGGCAAAAACAAACGCAAAACGCTAATAATTACAAAAGCAAAGCATATAAATTTCAGAGCTAAGACCATATTTAACGAGAACCAATCCAGAAAAGAAACGGAAATCAGTCTTGCACGACGTTGATATGAAACGCACGACGCCTTGCCCGCCAGTACCAAAAATTCCCATTACCTCGCGCAACGTCCCTGGTCGGGACAAACGCCAGTGCCGGTATCATGCTCACTCTTCTGCGGAAGTCACCGTCCTCACGATATCTGAGTAGAATATTTCATACCTGAGAGCTCAATATTTACATGATATTTTGACTTATTTACCTGACGATGAGGTGCTTCTCCAGCATCCGGCGAACAAACGGCTGTTTTAGGTGGAAGAAGCAGCCCGTCACTCTGGCTGTCGGGAACACCGACTGAAAAGCTCGCTTCAGAGCCACTTCGAAATCCATCATTAACGTCTGAGGTGACAGCCGGGGGCAAAGTTCCTCGAGTTTCCTGAAAACGCGCCCATAAACTTCCTGGCTCTGTTCGGTCATCAGGCAGTAGACTAGCGGTAGCACCTTGCCATGAACTAGACCGCGGATGGTATACACGTGCAAAGTAAGGACGCACCATTTTGGAAGCGACATGATGAGATGGAAGTGTTGGACCGTAATTACATAAACATTTTGAGAACAAAAATTTAAAACCACCAGGTCTTACATATGTATAGCAACATAGGCGTGCGTCATACCTGATGGAAGAGCGACGGCGAGACGTCAAAAGTGCCGTCGGCGAACCAGTCAGCGTACTGGCTGAGGAGTCCGAAGGTTCTCGTCCGTCGCAAACATGAATAGACGATCTTGGTCTTGGGCGCCAGAGTCATACAGCAAGAACGATCGCCCGTCTGGTAAGCGATTCAAGCCAGCTAGGGAGGTTAATTTCGTGAATGTGCTGTGAAGCAGACAGCGGCATGTTTAAGGCTGGCGTGCCCTTTATGCTGAGCGGGCCAAGGCGCTTACTGAGGGAAGCTGCAGCCGCTCAGAACCTAGTCAATAAAATCGTCAGTTTTGTGCAGTTAGGAACACTACGTAAGAAAAGCATTTGAAGCCGCTGGAGAGAGAGAGAGACAGAGAGAGTGAGAAATGTTTAACATTTATTTTTAGCTTTTTTAATCCAGGTCGTCGTCTATAAATTCATAGCATTCCTTGTGATGACCGAATGACGACGATTATCTTAAGCACTTGCGAATAATCGTGACGTTTTGTT
>JAZHYW010035679.1:0-43784 GCA_037355805.1 Ixodes ricinus
GCCTTAAACATGCCGCTGTCTGCTTCACAGCACATTCACGAAATTAACCTCCCTAGCTGGCTTGAATCGCTATCTAGACGGGCGATCGTTCTTGCTGTATGACTCTGGCGCCCAAGACCAAGATCGTCTATTCATGTTTGCGACGGACGAGAACCTTCGACTCCTCAGCCAGTACGCTGACTGGTTCGCCGACGGCACTTTTGACGTCTCGCCGTCGCTCTTCCATCAGGTATGACGCACGCCTATGTTGCTATACATATGTAAGACCTGGTGGTTTTAAGTTTTTGTTCTCAAAATTTTTATGTAATTACGGTCAACACTTCCATCTCATCATGTCGCTTCCAAAATGGTGCGTCCTTACTTTGCACGTGTATACCATCCGCGGTCTAGTTCATGGCAAGGTGCTACCGCTAGTCTACTGCCTGATGACCGAACAGAGCCAGGAAGTTTATGGGCGCGTTTTCAGGAAACTCGAGGAACTTTGCCCCCGGCTGTCACCTCAGACGTTAATGATGGATTTCGAAGTGGCTCTGAAGCGAGCTTTTCAGTCGGTGTTCCCGACAGCCAGAGTGACGGGCTGCTTCTTCCACCTAAAACAGCCGTTTGTTCGCCGGATGCTGGAGAAGCACCTCATCGTCAGGTAAATAAGTCAAAATATCATGTAAATATTGAGCTCTCAGGTATGAAATATTCTACTCAGATATCGTGAGGACGGTGACTTCCGCAGAAGAGTGAGCACTGATACCGGCACTGGCGTTTGTCCCGACCAGGGACGTTGCGCGAGGTAATGGGAATTTTTGGTACTGGCGGGCAAGGCCTCGTGCGTTTTATATCAACGTCGTGCAAGACTGATTTCCGTTTCTTTTCTGGATTGGTTCTCGTTAAATATGGTCTTAGCTCTGAAATTTATATGCTTTGCTTTTGTAATTATTAGCGTTTTGCGTTTGTTTTTGCCCAGGACTGGAAGAGCTCCAAGACGATGCTCCCTCAACAGACGACGGCCTCAACAAAATGTTCGATTACTCTGAGGGGACGTACGTGGGCTCCAGCATCGGAAGGAGCCGCTCGCGTAGGCCAGCACTTTTCCCGCATGACTTCTGGAGCTGCTAAGAACGGATCTCCGAAGGGCTCCGGAGGACCAACAATCACGTCGATGCCTGGCACAATGCATTCCAGAAGTCTGAAGCTGCATTATCCGGACACGCAGTGGCGTCACAAGGGGGGGGGGGGGTGCCCGGGTGCAGCGTTCAGGCGTTTAGGGGGATGTCGCGGCGGGCTACCGCCCCGGGTGCCGCTGACTCTCGTGACGCCACTGCGGGCACGCACAAGCTAGTGGCCGCATTTCTAAGGGAGCAGAGCTTGACAGAGCAGAAGCTGGCGGATGTACTTCGTGGAGAGCCTCAAAGGAGCAGCAAGATCACCTACGTTCGCGTAGCGAAGAATCTGAGCAAGCTAGTTGAAAAGTACGACCAAAGGTGCATGCTAGGGTACCTCCGCGGTGTCGCGCAGTCGTTCAGTCTTTGAATGTTTTTTTTTTAATACTATGGAACGGCAATTGATAGACAACTATATTTCCGAAACTCTGTATCTTGCGTCTTCATTACGAATTCGTGGAAATTGTATTTTTTTAGACTTCCTACAGGACTGCGTACTCAACCAATAAAATGACGGATAATAACCGTAGATGATAATCGCACGTTTGTATTTTGAGCGAATGGCTATATTTCTCGTTCCCAACGGTGCACTCGAGCAAGCACTCGAAGAGAAGCGAACGGAGACCACGATGCGTCATCGGATATCCGGCGCAAACAAAAACAGAAATAAAAGATTCCCCGCATTCCTGACGTAGCAAGGCTGGCGTGGTTATAAGCTTTGCCGTTGACGGCGTTGTCAGCGTTGTGGTGGTGTCAATTAGCCCCGAGAGCGAACACAAGCGTCGCTGCGGTCGCCACGCCCTGACTGGGTGAGGTGTACCGTGACGTCAGGGGAAGGACTCCGCTTCGCTATCTCGCATCCGGTTCGTTTCCCTGCCCCGGTTTAATGATTTGGCCGTTGTGTACCGCAAGCACTTTGAGGAGCAGGACCTCGTCTACCTGGTTAACAAGACGCTGGGTTTGGCCGATACCGACTTGCTTCCGTGCGTTTTATAAGCGTGCTTGCAACATTTACCTTTATAATTAGGTTACAAATGCCTAAAGCAATCAGCGGAGGCAATTCCGCCCGTCGTGTGGGCCTGTTGGTCCACACGTCACAAGTGGATCGTGCGAGGAGTCAGTGAAGCGGCGGCGTAAGTGTTTCAAACGCTGGAATTCTCTTCCTTGCATGCATTTTCACGATTGCGGAGAATATTACATCCCGCTTTGCAGTCATTTGAAATGTCAATTATGTCATTTATATCAGAGGCCTTTGGGCGGCCGGAAAAATAGCTCACGACCTCGACTCTGCGCGTGCCCCTCAGCATGCTCTGGTTCGCCGATGTTTTAAGGGCTCTGGATCTGAAGGCCTTCCTCGGGGAACAGGGTTGTTTTACCTAAACTTTCAACTGTCCTTTCTTTCTTTTCTTTATTATTTATTTGTTATTCTATTTAAATGCACTATCGTTGCTTAGACCCATAGCCGTGAAGGCTAGTCGCGGGTCCAACATTAGAGATAACCTTTACAATGCGGCAGGCAAACAAAACAAATGTATGCACATATCAAAGTATACACGAAACAATACTAATACTAATTGAAAAGTATAGACAGGACATATGAAATTGAACTTATTCACTGGCTTGCAAGTTAATTAAATACTTTTTAAGCATGGTAAAAAATTGGGTTTACATTTGATATCGGTAGGGATATCATTTCATACTAGGGCACCGCTGAATTCCCCACTAAGCCTTTCTCCATAAACATACGAGGTGGCAAATTAAACAGGTTATTTGTTGCAGCCATCGTATCCCGTAATGGTAGTTTATATAAATGTAATGGAAGTGGGTCGTTAGTTTTTATTATTTTAAAGACTGTTTCAGCTATTTTTAATTTGTATAGGGTCTAGTGGCAGCACGCCAACTGATTGAAATAGGGGACTACTTGGTTCAGTATATCTAGAATAAGTAATGAGTCTCAGAGCCCTTCGTGAATTCTTCGTAAATTAATGATATACTTCGTACACGTTTGCAGGCATCTTTTATTTCTTTAGACGATGCACAATTACTTGAAATTAGATCGTATACTCGCAGGAAAAACGGTCGAATTGCCCTCAGTTGCCTGAATGAATTGTATTGAACTGCACAAAATATGCGCAGCAATAGTACCGCAATTTGGAATGTTTATACTTTTTCCAGACATTCTTTCTTTATTCGAGCCTTCGGTATTCGGAAAATACACCGTTTATTTTTAATTATTATTTCCAATTAAAAGAGACACTGCTGCAAGTCCCCAAAAGCTTTCTCCGCCTCCAAACTCCCTACATCTGGGCTTTCTGACAACAGAGGAAAACAGGAGAAACTGCAAGCATTCGAACGGCTGTCAAGTGGTAGATGCTGCACTAGTAGCATGAAAACATGTGCAACCTGTGAAGGGTGACAGTTTGCGTGAGAAAAGTTTCTGGTATTTTAGCCTCAGGACAATTTGATTTAGCTAAAATCAAAATTCTAGAGCATAAGGAACTAATAACGGGCTAGACACCTTTCTGTTTGTGTTTGTTGTACATTACTTGGGGGATGATATAAACAAGTCCACAGATACCACCAGTCGAGTCCATCGAAATACTTTCCGAATCCAGCAAAAAACAAATGCGAGCAATGTATATAAATAAATGTTATTTCTTTACTTGGCCCCTGTACTTGGACTGTCTTGCCTGTGATTCTCTCTCCATGGCCGAAACTATATTTAACATGCTACTCGAGCAGCATACAGCTTTTTCTGCGTCGACGTTTTTGTTTAAAAAACAGCGATACAAACAAAAAGAAACGAAATAGAATACATAACTCGCCAATATCCAGATCATCAGCAGCATTGACTGTGTGCGATGCCAGATATAGTGCTGCTCCTGCAACTGTGGTAATATTTCTTTATTTCCTATACGAACTGCCATTCATGCGTTGCCTGCCCTGTCAACCGTCCCTGAAATGTTGGCTGAAGTTTTCGCCTGCAGCTGTGGCCCATACCTAAATAAAGCCACTATACACCAACTCATGTTTACAAACAAACCGGAGCGCCTTGCCCGGACACCACCGGGGCCGCGCATGCCCGATGGGGGGTGTGGGCTAAGGAAGCTCGCCGTCGCCCATAAACAAACCATTGGAATGGGATGTTTTCGGCGTCGGTGGCGAGTCCCCGCGCTCTTTTTAGCATTGGAATCTGTTGATTCTACGTCTTTCTGGCAATGTCTGACTACTTGAGTGGCCTCAGAACAAAATGATCAAAGGCTCGTTACACCGCAAAACTCGGCGTGAATAATGTTACATGTGGCGATTCATTCAGCGTGGACGCCGCAGAATGGACGCCAAAGCCTGATTCACATGATGAGGTTCTGCTAACTGTTTTCAGTCGCGAAGCCTTGTTCTGGGCTGCAAGCCTGAACCGTAGCTGAAATGTCAACGTCGATGCTGAAAATCGCAAGCAGAATCGGACCGAGTGAATCAGGCATGCCAACAGGGGGTCGGTGACGGCCACACTGGTAACAATTATCAACAACATCTCGTTATATCTACTGTTTACACCGAGCCTTACTTACTGGAAGCAACCTTCAAACTTAATCGTCTTTTGAGGTCTTCACTTCTTATCGCAATTACCGGGTCAACGTTTGGTCTACGGGCCGGTGTCGTCAGAAAGAGCAGACGACAAGCAGAAAACGTTTGAGAGAGCAGGACGGGTTCAGGACGAGGGCGACCGTTTGGACGTGATGACGCACTGTGCGTATGTCCACAGCTGGTCCGTGCAACTTCTGACGGTTTTCCGCGTTGATATTGGAACAAAACAGACAAGTCTGAGGACCACAACTATCTGTGAATTCAATCTAAAGTGCTTTCCCGGCCCACGCAATTGTGGTCCGACGGAGTCTGTTTTCCTCTTTTCACGGCCCCTGTTCACGTTCTCGGACGAACCGAGCAGGCAGAAAACGCTATAAAAGCTGACGTTCAAGCCTTTCCCGACTCTCTTGGTAAAGCCTTTTTTTCTTTTCCCTCCTTTTGTCTTTGTCCCGTATTCTTTTTTTAGCCCCCCTCCCCTCCGATTAACCGATCGCATGGCGCGTCAAAAGGTCCAACGCGTCAAGAGATCCAATATTGGATCTCTTGACGCGTTGGATCTCTTGACCCAGCAGACACGAGTCAAGAGATCCAATATGGGTCAAGAGGTCGAATGTGTCAAGAGATTCATGGCGAGTCAAGAGGTCCAATGAGTCAAGAGATCCAACGAGTCGGGAGGCCCAATATTGGATCTCTTGACTCGTTGACCTCTTGACTCGGAACCAACGAGTCAGAAGGTGCAATAATGAATCGTTTGACGCGTTGGATATTTTGACTTGTTGGACCTATTGATTCCGGAATCGAAATGGGGGGGGGATTCCGAGTCAATAAGTCCAACGCGTCAAGAGGTCCAATATTGGACCTCTTGACCCCATTGGATCTCTTGACTCGTGCCTGGATGTGTCAAAAGGTCCAATATTGGATATCTTGACTCATTGCATCTCTTGGTGTGAAATATGCACAGGCATGGAGGGTGAAAAAGTACAGGCAAAAAAACAAGAAAAGAAAAAAAAAAACCTACGAGGTCACCTAAGCTTTCTCTAATGATGTCAGAATGCGTGAGCACTACCTATGCCCGAGTTGTGTTGCCCCAACGGATATCGCGCTAGTTTCACGATCTAGGGGGCCGAGGTTCGAAACCTGGCCTAGGTTCGAAACCAGTATGGTTTCGTGCTCACGTAAGAACAGAGGTCACGTGACCAGTTTTTTCAGTTTGGTCATGTGACCACTAATATTTTTTATTGGCCACATGGCCAGATAGGTCACGTGATCTGGTCATGTGACCAATCGAAAAATTCTGTGGTCACGTGATCAAACCGAGAAATACAACTGGTCGCGTGACCTCTCTCGTGACCAGAGTTTTTTTGTGTTTGATTGTTTTGGACAAGTCACCGATTTTGGCGACGGATTTTGCCGACGGCTTTACCGTTGACTGAGCCAGGTCTTGCTGACGCATTAAAAAGCAGACAACAGAGATGCTAACAAAATAAGTAGAAGAAGCAAAATGTCGGGAAAAGAGCAAAAAGTTAAGCTGTGAAGACTTTCACACGGCAGGGGGGATCTGACGAACACGGCTTTGATAATCGTTTCTGTCGGGTGATCTAATCACTGTTCGTGCATATGACCCTTGATTTGCTTGGTTTCTGAAGCGACAGATACGCGCGCGCTGGGCTGTGGGGATCGCATGCTGGGCACTAGATTTGTAAACACCGGAAATCACTGTTGTTATAAACTGTCAAGCTTATAGCAACATTGGTCTGTTGGAGACCTGCAGCCCTACAGAGCTGTGTGCCTTTGCTTTTCTACCCCTGACCACAAAGTCGTAAATCTGCATCTCCCGTGTTGCTCTCACCCGCGATTATCGAACACGTCACCGGAAAGGTCTTAACATTCCACGATTTGAGATGCCTTTTTTGTTTAGGTAGTGACTACTTCGACATCAGAGTTCAAAATAATTGTAAAACTACTTTGAACATATCTTTCGTCACATACGAAAGCTATGTCCATAGTTATTTGCTATTTCGACGTCAACCACCACACTAAAGCATTATTACGGCCTTTGACGTCAAAATAACTGAAGGTAGTGTTTTTTTAAATTTCTGTGACATCATTTTTTAAAGTTGTAGTAATTGTTTAAATTTGTTCATGTCCCGTCAAAATAGCTTCCTTGATATTTTGAAGTCCTTGGTCTTCGCAAAACTTGAAGAGACAGTTTGCCCTGGAGCAGCATGGCATGTAAAGTTAGTCATTTTTCCATTCGCCATGGCCTAGCACTGGACACAATAGATCTATCGGCTTCAGAGATCAACGTGCTCTCCGACAGGAACAGTTCTTCAATCGACATCAATCCCTATGACCCAATTTTCTAAAAATGATTGAGCAACTAACCCACCATCTTACAATTTCACCCGAATAACATGTCGCGTAATTTCAACTAAAAATAAATGGTATCGACTGGCAAGTGTTCGGTAATTCGTGTCAAGAATGCTTAATCATGAAGCGTTCCATTTCATGGTTTATTTCACTGCATTCTCAAAAATAAAGCGCAGTAAAGGAGTTACATATCGCTAGCATAAGTATTTGTGGCTGCTCTGTGCTTTTGAGTAAGCCAACGGCCCAGATTAACCCGCTAGCTTGCAGCGGTCATAACGTTTCAAGGAGACAATGCTCACATTCATTTGCAACACTCTATTCGACGCCAAGTGGCGTAATATGGGCTCGTTTAAAGACACCCTCCAATTATATTTGAGCTTCTTCCCATGTTGTATTATTTACCTCTTCAGTGATTCGGTGAACTCAGTGATTAAAAACTAAAGCATAAAATAGTAGCGCATCATATTTTTAAGAGAACATACGAGAACCCAAGGCTGGACAAAGTTACCCAAGGAAGTGTTTGGGATTACAAATACTGATATACATGAAAGGGAAGGCTAAACGCGAGATGCTGAGGTACATTTGTATTATATATCTCTGGAACTTGAGAGACACTTCCCATATGTCGCCAGGCACTATTCAATATTTAACATTCAAATACATATACATTGTGGCAAATAGTATCTGTCTACTTGTCGCCAATAACTATGTAATAGTTGTATTGTCCAAAATCATTCAAATAGGTCAAACAGTCAGTAACCGTCACAAGCAGCCATTAATAGCAATATAATTATAAACAGAGAAGATAAAAATAAGGCTCCATGGACCTCTTGACGCTTTGGACCTCTTGACGCGTTGGACCTCTTGACTCGTTGGATCTCTTGAAGCGTTGGACCTCTTGACACAAATTGGACCTTTTGACTCGTTGGATCTCTTGACTCGAATTGGACATTTTGACTCGTTGGACCTCTTGACTCGGCTGTCACGTGGCTATTGGACCTCTTGACTAGTTGGACCTCTAGACCATAAGCGGGGGGAGGGGGGATATTAGGCACATCAAAGTATGGCGTTTAACGTATCAAAAATTTTACCCGTTTTCTTTTTTTTTCGGAGTTCTCCGGATTTATCTGAAAACACAGAACCCTAGTTGCAGTTTTATTGTCAGGATATGATACTACGTACACGTAGCAGGGCGCGTTGGATAGACTACAATTCACACAGAAAGAACAAAAACACTGAAACAGACGACCAGATCTGCATATACATAAATGTTTGACGGCCCAAGGGGTTACTAGAGTTTCTCCTAATGAAATTCAGCAGTGATGAAAGGAAAACGATATAAAGAACGAAGACGGGAGAAAACATCATTCCAACGGGCACCTTGAGCATTTCTTGACGGTCGGTGACGCTAACTTCCGCCACCGCTGGAGCGGCGGCTCGAATAACGAGTGAGGGGAAAAGGTGAAGGAGAGAAAAAGGAGGGGGCCTTGTTGGCGAGATGACGACCTTGGAGGTACGCCCCAGGGCCATTTAGGGGGCTTGCACTTGTGAACGTAAATACGGGATTTCGACATCCGACCGACTGAGATAGCGTTAGCCTATGTACCCTATGGAATCTCGCATGCCCGAGGCCTTAATTCCTTTCACGGCCGTACCTGAACCTGCGACCCCCAATAAACCTTTCCGGAAAATTCCTCAAGGCCTCTCGTCAACCCTATACCGCACCACATTGCATCATCTCTCCAACCAATGAGAGCCTAGAAAACGTGCTTTGTTTGCTAAGCCCCATTCGTTATGGGTGGGGCCTGTAGCAGCATTTCCTCAATTGCATCTACCAGCGTAAACATTGCTCGAACAATTTTTTTCGTGGAAATATTTACAAAACATAAAGTAAGTAGTAACCCTTTAAAAATATTTTTTTATTTATTTATTTATTTTAGAAAACGCAAGACCTGATTAATTATGTTCAGGCTTCATGCTTTGTGATTGGCTCCTTGCCGTTCTTATCGACTGACGCCGCAATCTGATTGACTGCGGGACGATAATTAGATCATCGTGACTTCACACACCTTGCGTTGCTGTCACTGAAGCCAGGGGGATCGGTAGCCGAGTGGGCTAGCTCACACTTGGCGCACATCAGCTCCGAGCACGTAGAGCGAGAAGCTTGCGCTGCAGAGCCCAGGGATCCTGGGCTCAATCCCCACCCCTGGCCGTTTCGATCTGGATGAGCATCGTACCGGCGTGCGGTCGTGTATCACTACTGCGTGGTGCACGTTAAAGACCCCAGGTTAGCGGTTGTACTGCACTGGCTAAATTGCTCATCTACAGCTGGGAGACAAGTCGCCCGTTGAGGCAGACGCTCAAACATACACACACCCCACTTTTTTGTGTATAGCCATCTAAGTATAACGTACTTTTGAAAAAGATGCAGCATGCCAGCTCAAATTACGAATTAGAAAAGTTTTATTAGATTATCACCTCTACAATCAACAAACTTGTTAAAAATAACATTCAGATTGAATGCGCGTGGAATGGCCAGAAACTGCTTCTTAATAAGATATTTTCAAAATAACCCGGGGTGTTTTGAACTTTCATGGCGGATGTTTGTGAACGTTGTATATATGTATTCCGAACATGTCGTTGTGAACTACGTTACATTTTTTTCTTTTTGTGCCTGATTTCGTTTGACTGTGACAAATTTATGCACTTTCAAAACGGTCCTACCTTTAGGAGGGACAGGGTCTTGCCAGCTAAATTGTGTAGCTTTTTTTTCCTTGTCTCCTTTCTGACGACTATGGACTGAATGAGATTAAATTGAATTGAGCCGAAATGAAGTTTTATATTCGCCGGAACGTATTTCGGTGTCCCGGGACGTGGCAGTGGGGAACTAGAACTTCCGTTGCGATGTTTTAGTTGCGTTAAAGGTGTCTTATATTATATTTCCCGTGCTTGCCCTAACATATTCCTTACCTCGCTCTCGAGAGGCTGGTTATCTCAGTCTCCTTTCTTGTCCCTATTTTACACCTTCTTTGTATTTTTCTTTTAGTCGAATACATTCGTTACTTTTAACAGCATAGGTCTGCATTTCTAAACGCGTTCCACTTACTTCAGAGTGACCTTGAACAAATTCATGCCTGGTGAACCAAATTGCTTATGTCATTAAACATGTCAGAATGTAAAGTACTTCGCTTTACTCGGAAACATGTAACATCCCATTTTTCCCATTCTATCGGCTCTGGACTAATCGGCTCTGCCTCCATCTATAAATATCTTGGTGTAACACTGATCGGGTACATCAAAAAAAAAATCTGAAGGCGGCACCCTGTCATTTCCGGAAAATGGCATACGAGACTTACGTTCAACCAAAGTTGAAGTATGCAGCAGCAATTTGAAGCCTTCATAAAATTTATCTCATTAATTATCTTGAGTAACTTCTAAATCGCGCGGCCAAATTTATTTCTAATGATTGTTACCAAACAACTAGTGTCACTGCACTGAAACGCAGGCTGGATATTCTAAGTTTGAAGTAGCGCCGTAAGATATCGTGCTTAACCCTACTTCATAAACTTGCCAATTACAATCCAATGCTTCGTAACTCACTCCGACCTTCTCCTAAAAAGCATCGTCACGACTAAACTACTCATGTCACGTATCTCGGATTACCGGCCGCCCAAACTACTTCAACCGATCTTTTTTTTCCCGCAGACCATGACAGAGTGGAATGACCTGCCATCTGACATCGTAGCCATAGGTGACACAGCCTTGTTCCCCAATGCTTTGATTATTCTTTTTTTTGTGAACTTATGTACCAGTTTCGTTCACACACAATTGTTTTAACACTTTTTATATTGCTTACCAGCACTGTAGCCGTCAGCCAGCTGCCTGTTTATGTGTTGATCTTTTGTATTCTTCATGAGTTCCTCCCATACGTTATGCCCCTGATGGGGCCCTCTAATGGTACAATAAATGGACGAAGGAATGATGGGGAGGGGGAGGGGAGGAGGGTTGTGACCGGTCAAGCTTTCTGCAAACAGCTTCTGTTTCTTGTCCTCTTTAACATTGTGTGTTAAAAATTGAATAAGATATATGAATATTATTGTTATTACTACTAATATATTAATATTATTCACGGTTTTCCCAGGGGTTTCGTTTTTGAGCATATTTCACTGTGTTTTTAACAAATTGTACTAAATTGCAGCCAGTGGTTGATTTTTCTTTGTTTTCATTTGGAGACACAAAAAAATATATGTATGTTGTCTTTTAAAGCCCTGGATAAATAGGTTCTGTGAAACAATCCCAAATACTTCCATAACCAGCTCGACCAACCTCCCACGTGTAGCTCTTGCGGCGAAAGCCTTTATTAGCGAGTTTTAGTAGATCGTTCAGATAGCTCTGATAACAATATACATGTATCATTAACAGTTATCGGACATTGTTGTCCAAGTTATTAGAACCATCTGCTAAAAAATTCTTATTATAAGGTTTCAAAGAGGATCTCTGGTTTTTGGCGTAGAGCAGTGACGAGCCTAAGTAACCTTGGAATTTTCTCATTCAATTTGGCGGGGAGCTGTAATGGTCGTGTGACCGGGTGACAAATGCACTTGATACATCAGCCTCAATTTAGCAAACCTCGACTTGCTAAATTTAGCAGAAAATGTTCGCGTGACAGTGACGTCGTGATGCCTTGATCTGACAAGTGGCGTGGTAACGTAACATGGCGTCATATGACACTGTCAGGACAGGTGACACGCTGACGTGATATTGAGCATGTCATGAGACGTGACCTATTAGGCATCGTTACGCTGTAACATCGTTTAACAACATGACGTTTTATGATGTCATGTTGTGAGGGCAAGGAACCGAAAATATTTCTAAACTTGGGATTTGAAGTCATTTATGACTTCCAACACAAGCTCATGATCCGACTAGCCATTACATACTCAAACGTCATATCCTAGAGTATAAATCATTTAATAGAGACAGAGAGATTTGATGATCACGCCCAGAGATGATGTTAAACTTCCTTCGGGATGTTTCCATGTCAGATCGTACAATGATTGTCAGGGTAATATATTTTTATATATATTTATGTGATACTTTTATTTGAAAACCACGTTCTTCGAAGGAACATTCAGCTATATGTGAACGCCACAGCTAAACGTTTTCCAGAGATATAAAATTGAGAATCTCGAGGCGTGATCATTGCCAAGATTTTATAATGGCTTTTTGCACAGCCGCCAATGTCACACCAAAGCAGGCACGTAGATCATTTGTTTTAGAGCGCAGCCCATTTTCGGCTTGAGCGGAGTCGGCGTCGCCATCGGCGTAACCGCGCGCGTTGCATTATGTGAAAGATGCAAGCGGTCGTAACCGCGTGTTGCATTAGGGGAACATTTTCCCCGCTAAATTCAGCGGAAACATTTTCCAATAAATTTAGCGGATATAATAAGTTTAGCGGAAAAGAGTCCCCACCAATTTTAGCGGAAAACTTCCCTCAGTTTAGCATCAAAAATGTCCACAATAAATCTAGCGGGAAACGTTTCGCTAAATTTAGCTGCGAAGATGTCCCCTCTAAATTTAGCGGGGAAATGGTAGCGCTAGCCATGACATACTGAAACGACATATCTTATCTTAGAGGATAACTCGTTTAATAGAGAATTTTGGGGAAAACGTTTTAGATTTCCAATCGGTACGGACACGACCGACAAGCGAGGTGCGATAGTATGCATCCTCGTTTCGGGCTCAAAATTGCAACTTCGCTCGCCGAAAGAGGACGAAGACGCTGGAAATACGAGTGACATGATTCGTCTTTCCGTTTATTAGCGGCGCGTATAAAGGTTTTGTAGAGAACGATCGTAATAAGAAAACTTCTGGGGCGTCCCTCCATGGCGGCTACAATCGCGAAGTCCCGGGTTCGAGTTCTCCGGCAGTCGTATTTATAGAGCGCAGCTCTTAGCCGCCCATATCCGCGTTTCGTTTCGTCACCGTCGGCGGAACCGCCCCGGTAAATTAAGCCGGAAAATTAATTGCCGTTCAGGTCACGTGACGTCATTTTCCAGCTAAATCTAGCTGAGAAACGGAATTTGTTCATGCGTGACGAAACACGAAGGCATCTGACATCATTTACGCCGCTAAAATTAGCGGGAAAAATTGAATTGGTCTTGAGCTACATGTATCACATTGGTTATTCAGTCCAATCGCCACTTTGTCATATGGAAGCTGCCAACAGTGCCAAGTTCGTCTCTGCGCAACATTATTTATTCCACGGAGGTATTGGAAGCTTCCGGAGGTGACATGACGCCAACAGAGGTTACGCCACAAGTGCGAAGGGACACGCCCTAAGCGATGACCAAAACCACAGCTGTTTTTGGTCATCGATGGGGGCGTGTCCGTCCTCACTTCTGGCTTCAGCTCTGGTGACGTCGTGTCGCCTCCGGAAGCTTTCTACCTCCATGACTTATGCAATGCTTCGCCACAAAAGAAACTCCTCAGACGATGATCGCTATATTCCATTTCACTTTGTAGGCCCGACATCAGTTGACGATCTCACGCAGCCAATCAAGTAAAGCCTAACAGTAGCGGCTCTCGTCGACTACGTGGGTTTAGTAAATCTAAATCAATCACGCACAAAACAGCCCAGGATCACGGCGCAATCGCGTCGCACGATTGATGTAGTCCGGTGGTAGCGAACGCGAAAGAGGCCGTGAGCACCGCGACATTGCACTTTTTACACTGCTTGATTGGCTCCGCCCTATCGTAGCCCCGGCTGCGGTGGCATTTGAAGTGAAAAAGAGTATATGGTGCCGTCTGCTTCTTGAACAAGGGATGCGATGATGTCAGAACAACGCCGAGCTCTTATTGGCTGATTGACAAAAACAAGGTAGTGAGTAGACCTCGAGGCATCTAGCATTGAGGTCCACCCACTATGCTTCCAATCAAAGCCAATCAAAGCTCGGCGTTGTTCTTGACGTCAATGCGACTCATCCGCAAGAAGCAGCCGACTTGCTCTCCGAAATGGTTCGAACCCCATAAAGCGTTGCATTCGACGCATGGATCGAGGTTTCCCTAAAAAAGTGAAGGAAATTGATAGAGTATCAAGAATCTATGATGCTGTTCATACCTGACCTTGTGTTTCGAGCAGAGTGTGAGGCTAGTGATCTCGGACGTGTTTTCGAAAGGTTTCCTCGGTCTCCGCGTGACAGGCATGCATTAAGTAGTGATATCAGCGCGTGCGACGCGACAGGATTTGAGGAATTCGATTTTAAAGCATGGTGATGCATTTCGGGTGTCGGCTTTTATAGGTTCCCTCGTCTTGCCTTCACTTCTCCCGCCGCGCTTGTCATCGCAAAGTCATTCATGGCATATGGTGACGTTTGTGTTGAAAAGGGCTAATATTGAAGAGAAAAACGCATTTGCAGTCTCACGTAGCATCAAGAAGCTGCGCGGTTTTATTTGGCTTTATTGTTTCCTGAAGGGTTGTTTGTATGTACATACATGCTTGAAGAAAACCACTGCTCGCAATTCTCTTTGCTTCTCGCTTAAAACAATAAAACAGTTTTATTTTTGTGTTTGTATCTGTTTGCGGTCAGACGTTTTCTGAGCATCGAACAGCGACTGTCCCAACAACGTATTTTTATACTCCCTCAGGCTCCCCTGCATCATACTAAGCCTTACCGCGTGGGGTCCCGACTACCTCCTCTAATTAGCGACGCCGTCTTTTATATAAGACGCCTATGACCAAGGAGAAAGTTTTCATACGCCACAACGCTGCTTTTTTAGACCTGCTATAGCACATTTAAGAAAGCAACTACGCATTCGCACAACGGGCATACGTTTTTAATGTAAGCTAAAAACACTCCCAACATTAGGATTTTTTTTTTCATAGATGTTGCGGACGAACTGAGACATACCAACCGAATATGTAAAAAGTGTTTTTTTTTTTGTTTAGCACGTCAGACAAATAGAAAAGCTGTTTTCAAACAGCCAGACTGACTGAGCCCGAGTGTCTAGGCCTTTGTAAAGTGCTCCTTGAAATCAGAGGGGTTAGACTCTACAAAAACTTATAACTTGCTTCGGTGATCAAAAATTAATTTGTTTGATTCACCGGAGTTTGATTCCTTGTGAGCCGCTTGGTAAATCTTGATATTTATGATTAAGTGTGAATTATTATCGCAAAGCTTCATTACCTCTGCGTCCTTATTTATTACCTGATATGGGCTATGCATATTGCTACGGAGAATAAGAGGAAGAGCACGACGGGCCAGCGGCCGGCGGTGCGTTCTGGCTCGCACCTGGCGCCCAGTCAAATTAAAACCCAACGTTAGAAACCACCCCGTTGGCTTCGCTCCTTAGTGCGAGGCTTTATACCAACCTAACAATATATGCTTTATGCTGCCTTGCCCTGCGTACCACGGTTGTTGTTGTTGTTGTTGTTGTTTTTTGCACTTGCGGTTAACGTTTTTTGCAAACCGAAAAACCCATTTGATGTTAAAAGAAAACCGTAGGTACCTATCGAGTAAACAGTGCAAATATTTTTTTTCTTTAATTAACTTGATTTTCAAACTTTCTGCAGGGAGAAATTAAAAAACGAACTCCAAAACGTGGCTTCAAAGCTCAAAAGTTTATAGAAACAACATTTTATACATCTGGCGAGGTTACTCATAAAACATAAACGAGATTTATCACATATACTCGAAAAAACCGAAGACGACGGACGAAGAAAAAGGTGAACAAAAAATGGGGGACAAACACAAAAGGGGACAAACACAAACATAATACGTTTTGTGTTTGTGTTTAAGCAGCTTGCCTGTTTGCTTACTCTTTTTTCAGATTAATGACCTTTGCATCATTTCGTTCGTCAGATAACAAGCCAATATATATATATATATATATACTTTGACCGATACTCTTTTGAATAAAACAGAATTCTCTCTGCCACTCATTATTTTGCCGCCTTTGCACGTGAGCGCTGCATGCGGAAATAGAGATGTGACCGGAATGTAGCATTAAAATCTTCCCTCGAGGTGGGGGTGAGATGCGGGTGTTAGATGCTCTCAGCAAGCCAGTACACGTACAATACACTTTATAAAAAGACCTGACGTTGTATATTTTTTATCGTTATATAGCAATTGGCCTCACGCGATTTCCCCCTTGGCGCAGTCAAAGTTAGCAGGAACGCCAAGAAAAAGTACAATTCGTACAAGCATCAAGTATTCTAACATCTAAAAGATCAAGTTATTGTTGTTATACCCAAGACTTCGTAGTGTTCAAAATAACCGACTCAAAATACCAATGATGCGCGGTTAGAAACATCATGGTGCAGTAACGCGTGGTTCTAAACACTACTTGAGAATTGTATCTACAACGTCGTAAAAATTGTTATTGAAGATTGTCCATGAGAGTAAACGTTGTACATACAAAACCTTACATTTGGTTCATATACCGGGTGTTTCAGTGAAGACTTTCAAAAATCGCTATAAAACAGGGTCGTTGATAAACACAGAAAGTCTTTCGGGGAACAAACTGTCGGCCACGGCAGAAGTCAGGG
The DNA here is from genome assembly GCA_037355805.1 of Ixodes ricinus. NCBI lineage: Eukaryota > Metazoa > Arthropoda > Arachnida > Ixodida > Ixodidae > Ixodes > Ixodes ricinus. Next base: position 16,657 of record JAZHYW010035679.1, read on the forward strand.
ACAGTCAAAACATACAAATCAGGTAAATGATAAAACAATATACTAAGTAACTCATTAATTAGTGAAAATCAACATATAGCTTTAATTCGAAACTTCTTGAGCATCACTCAAAGCCACGAAATCAGCTCTTTTTAAACAGATTAAGGTTGGAAGAGCATTTTACGGCGTTCCGAAAAATCGTTCAATTTGAACGTGTTCTTAGTAGGTTTTGGTTTTTTGCCGGAGCGCATCTTTGCGCCCGCGGTTCTGCGTTCAAGTGTCTGACGTGTGAAGCTACTGCCTCGCTCCCCTTGTAGGTTGGAAGGAAGTACGGCGCACGTCCGTTGCGCGCGTCGGCCACCGGGGGCAGGATTACTGGCTCAAAGATGCGCTTTGCTAGAAACGCGTCTAAATTAAGGAAAACGAGCTACGAGCTGCTTTTCTTTTTTTTAGATGCCATGAAATGCTGCAGCCGCCTCATACCAGACATGTACGTAACGTGTTACAAGTAACGAGTTTCTTCAACCTAAATACTATTTTTGGTAACGAGTAACGTATTTAGTTTCTGTTCTAGAAAAGGAACGAGTAACGCATTTAGTTACTTTTAAGGCCAAGTAACGAGTAATGGTATCTCGTTACTTTTGAGGAGTAACGTGTACAACACCGCTTAAACGGCCCTGTTTTTATTCTAAACAGTGAGTATGCGTCTATTGCGAGAACGGTAGGTGGGCAACCCGAAAAACAACTAAACAGTATGATAGTACAGCAACGTATATCGTTGGACACGTCAGTCGAACAATTCGACTGACGTGTCCAGTGATAAACGTTGCTGTACTGAACTCTACAGCTGGGAATGTCCTTCACCAAGCGAACACTATAAGGTTCATTGGTTGAACCTTCTAGAACCGGGTACGGACCGAATGTAAACCTGGAGGTTGCAAACACGGGAAGGCACAGAACCCATTACCCGCTGCCCTCAATGAAGACGCAGTTCTCGAAGATTCACCAGCTCTTCCCGGAGCACAACACTGCCGTTCCTTCAAGCGCGTCGGTAGAACGACTCTTCAGCGTCGCCGGAAATGTATTTCCAAGGATGTGGGGAAACATAACCGATGAAAACTTCGAGAGGCAGCTACTGCTTAAGTGCAACGACTACTAAAAGGAAACAATAAACCATGAAACAAAAACAGTTGTGTATTTGGTCGTCAAAGTAACGTGAAAAGTAACTCGTTACTTTTGAGGTAACTCACGCGTTCCTTTTGAGAATCGGTAACGAGTAACGTATTTAGTTACTTTTTGAGCGAGTAACGAGAACGGTATTTAGTTACTTTTTGGGGTAACGTGTACATGTCTGCCTCATACTTTCCTCAAATATTTGATTTAGTAGTTTTCAATGATACACAGCAGGTTTGAAACTGGAACCATATAGTTATATTTACTACTTGAAAAATAGAGCAGCAAATTTTAGTAATTATTTAGCTTATGAGTATGTTGTTTGCAATCCCTGACGTCTGCAGCGGCTGGCAGTTTGTTCTAAAAATAAATTTCTATTTCCCATCTACTCAACTTTAGGGATTTTTTAATGTCTTTGATTAAGCACTCGGAATATATGTGATCCTACAAGCACTCAAATAGTCGTTTTCCCAGTCATTTTATAAATACTTTCGATTTCACTTCTAAATATCATTCTAAAGTAAGAAACTATTTTGAAAACATTTTTTTTTATGAGTGAATAGGAGTTTATATATTCGGTACAAGGTGAATCGCAATTTCAAACGCTTTTATTGGAGGATACCTTGACTTAACAATTTCGTACTAAACAAAACTGTAAAACCTGTGATTCGCTACATTTATACTATTATGATAAGTACACTAAATGCATTTCACTCTCACGATCCCACATGCAGAAAAAAACTGCCAACAAGGAAGCATTTTAAGAGTTCCTTTACCGTTGTTTGCCTTCATTCAACGTGGGCAGTTGACAGTACTACTAACACACAACGTGTACCTTCGCGTTATTCATGGTTAGGCTATGACGAGAAGGAATTAGGCGGAAGGGTTCAAATGGCCGTCGACGCTCCCTTGTGCGCATACAGCGACGATTCCTATTCCTGATGCCTATGGGTAGGAGGCACGTTTTGTTACGGACTTTGTTGCTTGGTAGAGAAATATTATTTTTTAGACGTTTTCAAGTATTTTTATCAAACCTATGAACACTTGGATCTACCTGGGATCAACTAGATCACATATTATAACCCGCCTTCTACCAATCTCACCAACATAAAGTGTGGAGCCTGTAGGATTTAATTTTTGTGAATGGGCTTAGCACTATTTAGGACTGACCTTGTATAAGTGCATTCATCCCTCTATATTTTGGCAATTACTGAACCTATAACACGTGTTGATCATTTCCATACGCTAGCTGTGATATAAGATTTTTTCTCCGCTGTGTCATTGTAAATTTAAGAATACTTATCATACAGCCGCTGAGATTTTCTCTGCATGTACAAATATTTTCAGTGCTAATATTTGGAGAAAAGCAAACGTTGAAAAGCTAGGAAATAAAACTTTAAGATCTCCAGAAAGGTCATGACAGTAGCAAATGTCTTGTTGACACTGATGATAATACATCCGCTGATAGGTATAAATCAAAAATATAAAAACTGAGAAATATTCTTTTTTTTTTCCGGAATTCAAGTAAAGAGGCCGGTAAAATGGACACTTACGGCACGTGTACATGATGTATTATTTTTCAAACAAGCGGCAGTGAGGGTAAGTTTTAAATAATTAAAATGCAAAGTTACGCTTAAGCTCGAATGAAAAAAATAGTATAATTTAAATTGTGGAACCCGGCTGATATACAATATATTAACCAACCGAAAACAGTCATGTACCCTGCATTCTAAAATATTTTGAGACGTAATTCCAGCATTGCATCGTGCAAAGTATTTAAGATAGAGGAGCGCGAGAATCTGTATCGGAAATAACTTTTGCGTGACATTCTTGTATATCGATTACACACATTTACATAATTGAAAGTTTTGGCACAAATATTTTTACCCGTTTTAGCCTTGGGTAAACAGTTGAAAAATCTGTATTTATCTTTCATTGCTTATTTGAACTGCACATTTCAAGAAAAGTGCACAAGGCAGGCTGAAATCATCAAGCGATTGCCGCGGCAGTGTTCCCGCCAAGAGATGATGTTAATTCTTGCTTTGGGGTGTTTCCGCGTCAGACTGTACAATGACTGGCCGGGTCATTATTTTTATATTTCTGTAATAAATATATGTGGAAGTCACGTTCTTCGGAGGAACAATCAGCTACATGTGAACACCGCAGCAAATTTTTCACGAAAGATATAAAATTGAGAACCTCGAATAATGATCATTGCCGAGATTTCACAATGGTAATTTGCACAGCCGCCAATGTCACACCAAAGCAGGCACGTAGATAAATGTTTTATATAGTTTATTGACAATTTACAACATGCACACCAAATATTAAAAATTACAATGATATGTTTCTATGCAAAAAAAACATTACAAAATCACGTTAAAAGGAAACGTTTTACAGACATTTTCACAAATTATTTACTAACAAACAACTTTATACAAAACGTTGCAAAATATATAAAAATGTGCGTATTTAATGCAGCTTACGAATATATATACGATATTGCCTTAGCTTTATTGTTGTTCTGTTAATATTTCATAAACATCAGTTATTTCCGTAATAGTAGCAAAAGTGCACGTCAATGTTTAAAAACGCTACATTTTTTACTTTTTGCAAACTCTCCTTATCTCCTTGCGATACCTTCAACTAACTTGTGGTGGCAAAATATTGAGTAGCGTGTGACCTCCAAATAAGAAAAGCGATAACGAAATTTCACTCAAATCGAGGCTAGCTTGTCCTCCATTATAGGGGCTTTGCCGGACGGCTTCGGCTCCAAAGAGATATTTTCTAGAACCGACAAAGTGTGTACAACGGTGCTGCCCTATTGCAGAGTGTAGAAAGTCGTCATAACGAAAAACCATGGGATTATAGGTAGACATAAAAAACGGACAACAAAGCACAAAAATCTCAAGAACAGCCAGTGTTGCACGGAACGGCGTTTCTCGAACGTGTTCCATTTAGAACAAAGGAACGCCACTGTTCCATTTTGCACCGGCGGAAATGAAACGGGAAATCGTTACATTTTTACTGGAACAGAAAAAGAACGGCGTTCCTTTATTTTTGGCCCAGTGGGGTAATTTTCATTTTATTTCTAAGACAAAATTCTAAATGTATAAAAAACAATATCTTTACGAAGGGCAGAATCTCTTTAACCTTTCGGTTACTTAGCGTTTATTTTGTATGGTCCTCGCTTGGTAGCCGTCGGGTGCAAAGAGCCAGTGGACATTGACTATTTTTTTAGTGCCCGAGACTGCGGTACAAAAAGCAAAACTTTTAGTAAATTTGGCAACTTTTTCTGCTTTCACGTACGAGTTTTCATACACCCAGAAATCTAAGGCCGACTACAGCCATCACTGAACTTCCTCAAACAGGACTACAGTTACAACAAGAGAACAGGTTACCAGACATCGAACGCATCTTTCTATTGGTCACTTAAAAGATACGCAAAAAGTAGCCTTTATTTTTTCCTCCTTGTCCCCTACCTTCAAACTAAACAACGAATCTAACCTTCCGCGAAGGACTTGTAGTTTTTAAGACTGACCTTCCAAAAGCCCTACCTTTGTCTTTACTTGCTCGTTTTGCGGACAGCAACATCGAAAAGCAAGTGTTGTTTTCTTCGAACAGAGAGCTTTGTTAGATTTAAACGTGTGAGGTTGTCGTAAAACGCTCGTGCAACGTGGCGTAATAGTACATTTGGCTCGTCTGGGTCGCCCACCACCAACATGAATTTAGTTAAGAGCTATGATTTTTATAAGTGAATACGTGTACAAATGAAACCCTGCTTTAGCTTCTTTTCTTCTCCTAGTGCCCTTCCATCACGGCAATCAAATTTGTACGTTTCTAATTAAATGGATAGACAAATAAAAACATTACTTGATCTAACTGAATATGGTAATCAGCAAAATATAAATGTAACGTATATGTGACCGTATGTTTCATTTTTTTTTTACTGTAAAGGGAACGAGTTTCTCTTTCACATATGGAACTTGTAAAGAGAACGCGTTCCAAAAACCAGAAGAAACGAGGAACGAGCTTTCGTTTCTTTTTTTCAGGAATGTGTACAACACTGAGAACAGATAAGTTTATCCGACCACGCAAAACAAGAAAAGATCGAAAAAATAGAACATGATGTTTGACCGGACGCGGCTTTGCAGGCTAAATCCATGCAACACTAGACGCGCTTCCGTCAACGAGCATCCGCCGCCGAGCAGCCAGCAAAGATGATCTCCGTCAAGACTACGAAAACCGACCAACTTCCTAATCTCAGGGTGTTAGATTATTTTTTCTAACCAGCTGGCCTGCATGCATTCACTTCCCAAAATGTCATATTGTGCCATGCTTTCTTTTATCTTTCTCTTTCCTTGTGCTGCCTCCTAACCCTCCCCCAAGACCCTCCCCCTCTTATTTCCTGGGGAGTGTTGGCGGAAGCCACTGCTGCCAGCAGTTACAAACAATAAGTGGAAGATTGGCTTGAAACTCAAGCGCGCACACAAGGAAAGTCAGTCACCGCGTAAACAAAGCGAAGGAAATAGTATCTGGGAAAACAAACATCGGCTCACCATTCCGAAGTATCGAAGTGTGACGTAACGTACAGGAATGCACATAAGTTGGCAACCACAAGGACTTTTTTTGCTGTTTTGGTTTCACGTCGCTAACAAAAATTTTGGAGCCCAGAGAGAGGCATTCAGAAACTTTCACATTAGCATTTGGAGAGAACATGGCAAAGAAAACTTCCCTCACTTTGTTTGCGCAGTGACTGACCTTCCTTGAGTACGCGCTTGAGTTTCAAGGCAAACTTCGTTCATACTGTTCGCAACTGCCTAAGGCCTGGTTCACACTTGCGAATCGGCGGGCGAATCTGCAAGAATTCGGCCGCCGGGCGTAGCATCCACTGTGCATTGCCACGGCCGATTCCGCTTCGGCGGCAGCGGATTACCTGTAAAGTGTGAACCAGGCTTAAAGCAGTGGCGTCCGCCAAAACTCCTTATAAAAAAAAAGAGGGGGTTAGGAGGCAACACAAGGAAACAAAAAGATGAAACAAAGCTTGGGACATGCAGTATGACTTCTTGAAATGTGAACGCACGCAAGCGACCTGTGTAGGAAACATCATCATTTAACACCCTGAGATTGAGAAGTTTGTCGGTTCTCGTGGTCTTGAGGGAGATTGTCAAGCCACGTCTGGTGAAATTTTCGCAACGTCATGTTATGTTTTCTTGATTTTTTTCCTTGTCTTGGTGTGGTCGAATAAACTCAGCTGTTCTTGAGATTTTATGTTGTATTGTCTGTTTTCTCTTTCTTCCTAGTAGGTGATTCCACGGAGATCAAAGCTGCATAACCACTCGAGTTTTTTTTAATGTGATGTACACACAAATGAATCGCACGGAACTCAACTTTTTTCTTCTCCAAAACGCGTTTTTACTACAACAAAAAAAACAATGCTTTAACATTGCGCGACGGCCTAGTCCCACCGTGAACTGCAATAGTTGCCAACTTTGCGGCCCATGCAAGGCAGACAAAGAGTAGTACCCCAAACATGTTTCGTGTTTCATATAACACACCAAAGTTTAAGTCACCTGCGTGCAATTACTATGTGCTCCATGAATTAAAGATATATAAAATATTCATAACTTTAGGCTAGGTGAAACGAATACACTAACTTTCATATTTTCTACCTTAATATGTGTGACATTAACGAGTTTCAAAAATACACATATTATAGGCCAGGGTATCCAAATTATTTCTGCACGTACTGGCGGATACATTCTTGGGATTAGGGGTTTTATTAAAGACATTCCAGTGCTTTGGAAATATCAGTTGCATACCAACAGGCAGATCAAAGCAATCTGAGTAGTTACGCTTCTGCAGTAAAAAAGTTTGATTTTTGCCAGCATGGAGCCGGTAAAAATCAAAAATTTACCGGAGCGCGATTTTTAGCGGAGCGCGATTTGTTCGATTGAATCGATTTGGAAAAGAATATCTGCGTTGTCCATTGCCTTTATCGTGCTAGAGAAACCCGCGACATACTAGCTCTCCTTAGAGTAATTAGGCTAAGGATGGCGCTGCTCTATTCAATTCGTGCTACTATTCGCAAACCCCTAAGTTATTCGAAATGGTTCTAAACCAATTTCGGAAAATATATACAGATCTACGCTATTCGGAAACTAACGCTCGTTTACTTAAATCTATGTGTACAAATACCAAGATGGTTATATATTCAAGGTTGTTAGACACCATTTGGTTGCGAGTCAAGAACGAGTTCTATATAAATTGATAAATAAAGAAATGAATGAAAAGAGTACGTATCTGAGTGACCCACGAGCAGGTTGTCTTAAAGAACTTTGAATAAAACTACCTACAAATGCCCGAACGATTCCAGTATCCCTTTCCCTCCCCGGGGCGAGACGTTTTACAATGGTGAGAGCTAGTGCCGCTTGGCGCCTAATTGATTATATCTGGGCAGATAATATCGGCTACGGCTAAAGCGTTTTTCCGAGTGATCAAACGGGGTCAGCCAGCAGTGGCGCCGCTTTCTAATCTGCAATGTTTTCTGTCAAAGGGGGTTTCCATGTCAGATCATACAGTGACTGTCCGAGTCATATTTTGTGTATTTTTCTAAGAAATTTGTGTGAAAGCCATGTTCTTGGGAAAAACATTCGGCTATATTCGCGAACTAAGTAGCTAAATATTTCCCAGATATATATATTTGAAAAGTCTCGAGGTGTGGACATTCGCGAGATTTCACTATGGTAATTTGCACAGCCGCCAATGTCGCACCAAAGCAGAAACGTAGTTGAAAAAAGCGTTAATTTTATAGACAATTTACAAGATGCCAACCACATATTAAAAAGTACAATTATATATTTTTGATACAGAAAAAGCAACTACAAAACAAGTAAAAACACGTTTTAGAGATAATTTAACAGATCATTTACCAACAAACAACTCATATGCAAAACGTCGCAAAATATATAAAATGTGCGTCTTGAAATACAGCTTTCGGGAAATATGTAAATAATATTTGCTCCGCGTTATTGTAGTTGTGTTATTAACCGAGGTCGGCATTTTAGGTCGCCCTCACTCACCCTCACCCTCACAGCCACACTCACGTCAGCCCCTCACTCACCCTCACCCTCACAGCTACACTCACCCTCAGCCCCTCACTCACCCTCACACTCACACTCACACTCACCTTCAGCCCTTCACTCACCCTCACGCCCCTCACGCACTCACCGCCCTCACGGCACTCACACCCCTCACGCCCTCACGGTCCTCACAGCCCTCACGCCCCTCACGCACTCAGCCCTCACGCCCCTCACGCCCTCACGGCCCTCACGCCCCTCACGCACTCACGGCCCTCACGCCCCTCACGCACTCACCGCCCTCACGGCCCTCACACCCCTCACGCCCTCACAGCCCTCACGCCCCTCACGCACTCATGGCCCTCACGCCCCTCACGCACTCACGGCCCTCACGCCCTCACGCACTCACCGCCCTCACGGCCCTCACGCACTCACGGCCTTCACAGCCCTCACGGCCCTCACTCACCCTCACACTCATGAATTTTCCTGGTTCAGAAACTCACTCACCTTCACCTCACCTGTGAGGATGAGGGTGAGTGAGGGTGAGTGAGTGCCCTCATGAGTGAGGTTTGCCAAGGTATGATTGTAGGAAGCAGGCCCTGCCGTCTTCGTTGGCGGCGGCTCCAGCGCTCCTCGGGGTCTTTGGAAGGGTGTCAGCCACGTCGGGTCCCCGTGCCGGGAGCGGTGTCGTGAAGCCTCGCTCGCCATCTCGTGGGTCCGCTCGTTGCCGGGGTGCCCATCGTGTCCCAGGATCCATCGTATCGTTACGGCGGTCCCGTCGTCTCTTTGTAGGGCCGTGCAAGTATTCTTGATGGCGTGCGCGGCGCTGTTTCGTTGGCGGACCGATAAGGCGCTTAAGGGCCTCGGTGTAAAGCCCCTCGATATGCTTTTTGTTACCAGTGAATATCATATAGGGACTTCACCTCAGTGCAGTCTGTGAACAGGGGATTTGTATATTTTTCAGCAGATATTTCTACAGCTCTGATAGCGATACGCGCTACATCGACAACCGACAACTGTGTTTGCGCCCGCATCCTATCGTTATCGGAGTGCGAACACAATCTGCTGAAACCCTGTACTGTCAAGAGTATACTATTATAAAACTATCAATAGTATGCGATCGTTGGTTGACTGTCGGTACATATGTATAAACTATCAATACATCCGGAGCCGAGTACCGTAAAAACTATCGATGACACTATCGATGGTCGACTACCGCAAAAATATCGATTGCGTGCTATCGGTACTCGATTATTGAAAACTATTGATACTGTACCATTGAAAATAGATTTGAGTAACGTTGGTAATAGTAATTGAAAATGTCAAATATTTCCGGGTTGCCTTTGGCAACCCAGGAAATATTCCAAAGCTCATAAGAATTCACGACGGGAGCCTTCAGCAGGCTTATCAAGAGGGTTTTCACTTTTCGTTCAACTTCAGCACGCTGTATAAAAAAAAAAAAAAACATTTTTTTATTTTTCTCGCGTTGCGTTTTCTTTACACCCTTCTTTTAGCCAGAATACATTCCGTTAAAAGTATTTGCCTTGGTTTTGAGTTTTAAGCGTCTAAAAATGCTAAAAAGAGCAAATGCCGATGGTGGGATTTGACGATTTTCGTGTGTGGCGTTTTTGAACCACTCTCAATCTCAAAGTATTCAAAAGAGAGTTTCGATATTTTTTTGAAAGAAAGTTTCGATATTTTTTTGTTGTGATATATATGCAAGTCAGTAAAACGACATTCCATCTACTATTTATTATTCGTCGATCCAATCTTTGTAAAAATCCCCAAACATGCCTCCGCGAACAACTGTGACCTAAACTGCGGATTTTTTTGTTAGTCGACTATGTTTAGTTTTGTTTTTAAAATAATACCACGTGTAGAACATTTCATTGCCTTTCATATTATGTAAAGGTTGTGTCTTAATCACGTACGAGTACTGAAAAATAAATTATGAAACAGAGGAGGTTTTCACTTTTCGTTCAATTTCAGCACGCTGTATAAAAAAAACATTTTTAATATTTTTCTTTTGTTTTTTGCTTCGCGTTTTTTTTACACCCTTATTTTACCCAGAATACATTCCGTTAGAGGTATATGCACTGGTTTTGAGTTTTAAGCCTTTAAATATGCTGAAAAATGATTTGGTTCTGTTATCAACATGAATTTAGCATTAAAAATATAAAATTTCGCATTTAAAAATCTAGGTTTCCAATAGGGAGCGTATTTTACTCTAATGTTTTACAATATTATACTTTGATATTTCTAACGTAGTATAGATTATGTAGCGCATAGGGTTTAGGCTTGAGGCCCCTCCAATCATGGCACCGGCAGAAATTGTCTGAAAACCTGCTCCCGGCAGTTGCGATTTTATAGTGTTTAGACGTTTGGAATTGCAAACTTGTTATTATACGCCTAACGACATTCATGTTTTTTATATGAGTATTTATTCAACGTCCCTTAGATTATTATAATAAAGAATAAAATATACAGCTATAACCCATAAACCCACCATCAACATTTGCTCTTTTTAGCACATTTAGAGGCTTAAAACTCAAAACTAGTGCATATAACTCTAACAGAATGTATTCTGGCTAAAAGAAAAGTGTAAAAAACGCAACGCAAAAAAAAATTTAAAAAAGTTTTTTTTTACTTTTTTTTACAGCGTGCTGAAATTGAACAAAAAGTGAAAACCTTCTCTGTTTCATAATTTATTTCTCAGTACTCGTACGTGATTAAGGCACAAACTTTACATAATGTGGAAGGCAATGAAAGGTTCTACACGTAGTATTATATTAAAAACAAAACTAAACATAGTCCACTAAAAAAAAAATCCGCAGTTTAGGTCACAGTTGTTCGCGGAGGCATGTTTGGGGATTTTTACGAAGATTGGATCGACGAATAATAAATAGTAGATGGAATGTCGTTTTACTGACTTGCATATATATCACAATAAAAAATATCGAAACTCTCTTTTGAATACTTTGACATTGAGAGTGGTTCAAAAACGCCACACACGAAAATCGTCAAATCCCACCATCGGCATTTGCTCTTTTTTAGCATTTTTAGAGGCTTAAAACTCAAAACCAAGGCAAATACTATTAACGGAATGTATTCTGGCTAAAAGAAGGGTGTGAAGAGAACGCAACGCGAAAAAAAAAAATTAAAAATGGTTTTTTTTTTTATACAGCGTGCTGAAGTTGAACGAAAAGTGAAAACCCTCTCTGTTTCATAATTTATATCTCAGTACTCGTACATGATAAAAACACAAACTTTGCTTAATTTGGAAGGCAATGAAGGGTTCTACACGTGGTAATATTTTAAAAGCGATACTAAACATAGTCGACTCAAAATAAAATCCGCAATTTAGGTCACAGTTGTTCGCGGAGGCATGTTTGGGGATTTTTACAAAAATTGGAGCGACGAATAATAAATAGCAGTTATAATGTCGGCTTACCTACATGCCTATATATCACACTAAAAAATATAGACGTTCTCTTTTGAATACTTTGAGATTGAGAGTGATTCAAATACGCCACACACGACAATCGTCAAAACCTCGTAGTTCTTTCCGCTTCTTTGAGATTTTTTTTCTCAGGAACTAATCATGTCAGGACATGAAAATAAAAAGGATTGTTCTTCTAGGAACATGCTCCACAAAATATAAAAATTTGAAGCAAAATAAAAAATACGACTGCCACTCGTTGCCTGAATCCAAATGAAACCGCCCATATATACAGGGTGTTTCACGAAAGGTGGACAAATTCAATATTGCGAAAACTACGCGTCGCAACAAAAAAAGCTTGTGTCTTTGTGGTCCTGGGCCAGGGGCCTATTAGGAAAATTAATAAAGTCCGAGATAATTAGATTGTTCATTATTTTAGCGTAATTAACTTTTTTAATATTGTGTTTAAGGGCATAGTTTGATACTTAGAAAATTGCTCAGCGTCATCGAAAACCACTAAACCAACAAACTGCAGAACAATAGAAGGCACGCGCAGCGTTTTGCGGCTTTCTGAAAAACCGTACAAATTCGACGGGTTTTTAAGTTTCCGGTTTGTTATCGGAGCGCATCCCGGCCCCGGCAGCGCCGCGCCCCGTGGAGAGATAGTGCATCCAACCTCTGCTGCGCTGTCATCGCGCGACGCAGCAGAGGCTGGTTGCACTATCTCTCCACGGGGCGCGGCACTCGTCCACACGCACTCACCGCCCTCACGCCCCTCACGCACTCATACTCCTCACCACTCACGCACTCATCGCCCTCAGTTTATTAAAACAGTTTATTTCCAAAAACGATCAATTTCAAACCAGAACCAAGTCTTTTGTTGTCATCATCACCGGCACGAGGTATCACGTGAAAATATCGCGTCCCTGATTGGATGCAGCCGCTTTCAACGTCTTCGAATTGCTCCGAGTTGCTCGCTTGTTTTGAGCCGGACCCGATCTCAACAATTCGTGTCGATCTAGGGAAAGCTAGGGAACAACCCGCCAGCAACACCGAAATTGCTGAGAAAGTTGCTCCGTCTGAAGGAGGCCTCACGCACTCATGGCCCTCACACCCCTCACCGCCCTCACGGCCCTCATACCCCTCACGCCCCTCACGCACTCATGGCCCTCACACCCCTCACGCACTCACGGCCCTCACACCCCTCACGCACTCACCACCCTCACGGCCCTCATACCCCTCACGCCCCTCACGCACTCATGGCCCTCACACCCCTCACGCACTCACCGCCCTCACGGCCCTCACCCACCCCTCACGCACTCACCGCCCTCACGGCCCTCATACCCCTCACGCCCCTCACGCACTCATTGCCCTCACACCCCTCACGCCCCTCACGCACTCACCGCCCTCACGGCCCTCACAGCCCTCACGGCCCTCACGGCCCTCACTCACCCTCACACTCATGAATTTTCCTGGTTCAGAAACTCACTCACCCTCACACTCATGAATTTTCCTGGTTCAGAAACTCACTCACCCTCACCTCACCTGTGAAGATGAGGGTGAGTGAGGGTGAGTGAGGGCCCTCATGAGTGAGGTTTGCCGAGGTATGGTCATTAATGCAGAAACCTAACTAATTTCTCCAAATGCAGCACGTCAGACAAGCTGTCCGTGTCTGACGTGTTTCTGAGTGTCTCTTAATTGTTTCCTTTTGTGTTCACAAACCATGATGTTTAACCAACACGCTCTCATAAATCTATTTATGTTCAAAATAGCACGTCAATTTATAAAAAATACTCCATCTTTTATTTATTTTAAGCGCTCGTTAACTTTTTAGAGTATCTTGAACCAACTTGGGATGGGCAAAATATTCAGCAGCAATTGACCTTCAAGTGAGAAAAGCGACAACAAACCTTCACTCAAAACCAGCTAGATTGTCTTCGTTATAGGGGCTACGCACGACGTCACTCCAAGGAAACAATGTCTAGCTCTACCGACGAATGTCTGCTGTACGGTGCTGCTCTATTGAAGAACGTATCAAGTCGTCATGGGGCTAGCTAGGGTGATCCCGTGAGAGATCGAACCTGCATGTCCACTCGACATTTTTATATTTTCTGTTTTTTTTATGTAATGCACAGAGAAATGAATCGCACGAAACTGAACTTTTTTCTCGAAACCACGTTTTCACTACGAGAGAAACAAAAATGCTTTAAGATTGCGCGACAAACCTGCTCTCACCGCGGACTACAATAGTTGCCAAATTTGCGGTTCTATGGAAGGCAGACAAAGAAAAGTACGCCAAACATATTTTCTGTTTCATATAACACACCAAAGTCAAAACGACATGCAATTATTATGTGCTCTACGAATTATAAAATATAAAAAATTATAACTTTAGACCAGGTGAAACAAATACACTAACTTTGAGGCCTCCTACCTCAATATGTATGGCATTAACGAGTTTGAAAAACTACACGTAATATATTTAAGGGAATATAAATCATTCCTGCAAATATTACCTTCCGATACAAATATTCACATATAAAGATTATTTTGAAAAACACATTTTCAAAAAAAAAAAAAGTACCCATATTGAAAGAAGAAAATTTAAGAAAACCTGTCTCGAATTTCATTAAAACTCTGAGGCAATAACCTCCTTAGGCCAGGCAAAAACAACTATTAAAGACATATCCATAGTAACCCTGAGATGTAGGAAACTATGAATATCATTCACCAGCTCACCTGCTTTTTTTTACGTATCTTCACTATTAAAAACATGTGGCACCGTTTGAAGCAAAGGGTTCAACATGTTTTTAATAGTTGTTTTTGCCTGGCCTAAGGAGAGTTGTACCCCAGAGTTTTAATGAATTCGAGACATTTTTTTTTCAATTCTTTCAATATTTCTTTTTTTTAAGTCGTTTCAAAATAATCTTTATATTGTGGTATTTTTATCGGAAGGTAATATTTTGCAGGAATGATTTAGATGCCCTTGCCTATATTACGTGTAGTTTTCGAAGTACACGCAACTATTGCAGTCCGCGGTGAGGGCAGGGCCGTCGCGCAATCTTAAACCTTTTTTTTTTTCCCGTCTCGTAGTAAAAACTTGTTTTCGAGAAAAAAAGTTTCAGTTTCGTGTGAGTCATTTGTGTGTAAATTAAATTTAAAAAAAACAGAAAAAAATAAAATGTCGAGGGGACATGCAGGTTCGATTTCTCGTGGAATCACCCTAGTCCCATGAGGATTTAATTAGTTTTTCAATAGAGCAGTACCGTTGTACACACTCTTGTTGGTTCTAGAGATCATCTATTTGCAGCAGACGTCGTGCGTAGACCCTATAACGAAGACAATCTAGCTCGTTTTGAGTGAAGGATTGTTGTCGCTTTTCTCACTTGAAGGTCAAATGCTACTCAATATTTTGCCATCCCAAGTTAGCTCAACATACTCTAAAAAAGTCAGAGAGTTTAAAAGGAATAAGAGATGTAGTATTTTTAGTGTATATTGTCGCGCTATTTTGAACGTTGAAAGGTTTATGAGAGCGTGTTACTTTTAGAGAAATTACTTAGGTTTCTGCATTAATAACATAACTACAATAACGCGGAGCAAATATTTCTTATATATTTCAAAGCTTTATATCAAGACCCACATTTAGTATATTTTGCGACGTTTTGCATAGAGTTATTTGTTGATAAATAATTTGTTGAATTATCTCTAAAACGTATTTTTACTTGTTTTGTAGTTGTTCTTTCTTTGTATAAAAATATATAATTGTACTTTCTAATATGTGGTTGGCATCTTGTAAATTGTCTATAAAATTAATGGTTTTTTAAACTACGTTTCTGCTTATGTGCGACATTGGCGGCTGTGCAAATTACCATAGTGAAATCTCGCCAATGTACACACCTTGAGCTTCTCAAATTTATATATCTGGGAAATATTTAGCTACTTCATTCGAATATAGCCGAATGTTCTTCCCAAGAACATGGCTTTCACACGTATTTCTTAGAAAACTACGCACAAATATGACCCGGACAGTCACTGTATGATCTAACGTGGAAACCCTATTAGTCAGAAAAAAATGCGGATTAGAAAGCGGCGCCACTGCTAGCTGACCCAGTTCGATCATTCGAAAACGCTTTAGCCGTAGCCGATATTATCTGCCCAGATATAATCAATTAGCGCCAAGCGGCGCTAGCTCTCAACCTTGTAAAACGTCTCGCCCCGGGGAGGGGAAGGGATACTGGAATCGTTCGGGCATTTGTAGGTAGTTTTATTCAATGTTCTTTAAGACAACGTGCTCGGGGGTCACTCAAATACGTACTCTTTCGCTCATTTATTTATTTATAAATTTATTTAAAACTGTTTTTTGACTCTGCAATGAAATGGCGCCTAACAATCTTGAATATATAACCATCTTAGTATTTCTACACATAGATTTGAGTAAACTGGCGTAAGTTTCCGAATAGCGTAGATCTGTATCTGAAATTGCTCGAGAACGATTTCGAATAACTTAGGGGTTTGCGAATAGTGGCACGAATCGAATAGTGCAGCGCCATCCTTAGCCTAATTACTCTAGGGAGAGCTAGTATGTCGCGGGTTTCTCTAGCACGATAGAGGCAATGAACAACGCTGACATTCTTTTCCTAGTCAATTCAATCGAACAAATCGCGCTCCGCTGAAAGGAAACCATGTTATTGCTCATCTCAAAATATTTTTACTGCAGAAGCCTAACTACCCAGATTCCTTTGATCTGCCTATTTTGGTATGCAACTGATATTTCAAAGCACGGAATGTCTTTAGTAAAAGCCCTAATCCCAAGAATGTATCCGTCAGTACGTCCGTCCGGCCGTCTGTCCTTGTATTTCGATGCTATATTTAGCATCAAAATTAAAGTTCCAAGCCCGAACACCATCAAGTGATACCATGACTTTACACAAGTAGTGTCACATCATTTGAACACGTCGCATGGTGTCAAGTGAATTTCTTTTTAATTGATTGGAAAAATTGATGTTATTTCACAACATGTTTTGACACCGTGGGGGTAAATTGCCCTCTAAGTTTTTTCGACAAAATGTCGTCCCGTGATCTAATGCCACTAGAAGTCCTGTCAACTGAGCAGGTCACGTCAGTCAGGTCATGTGACGTACGTTTCCTCGTTAAAGTCGGAGAACAACTTGGCGTCAGGTTTTGCCGTCCCTGGCCGGACGTTACGCAACGAATTAACGTGAAGTGACATCACGCTGTCAAGTCGTGATTTAACGGTGTCAAAATTGGGGTATCACGTAACATATTCTTTTTCCCTGAACTAACTACAAAAAATGTAAGAAAAAATATGTTCGTAATTTTCACCCCAAATGACTGCTTAATTAATACCTCCTAAAACAAATGAAACACGTCTCTTAAACACTGCATTCCATGCATTATACTACTCTGGAGAAAAAAGGCTCTGGCTGCTGGGTTTAATATTGCTTTCTGTACATTCATTTTATTCCAATGAGATTTATATCAAGCTAAACCCTAAGAAATTGGTTAATATTGTTGTTGGACGCACGATATAATTACTATCTCGGATACTACAATTGCCATGTTAACCGTCTAGCCTCGACCAGAAATCGTTAGCAATTGAAGCCACCTCCTACATCAGGTCTGTGCACTTCAAGGATGCCACATGGCCCTCGTGGTCTAAATCCAAGGACTATCTGGTCGGTCTAGTTTGTCGTTGTTTTGTATGTGTTGTACTGTGTGTTGAAATAGAGGTACTGTGCGCCAGAGGGCCCTCGTGGCCTAACGGATAAGGCATCGGTCTCCTAAACCGGGGATTGCGGGTTCGAATCCCGCCGAGGGTAACTACTTTTGCGGCCCCTGAGTAACCATGACTGAAGCATTATGTCAATGGTCGAAATTAATATTAAAGCATAAAATGCTTGATAACGCTACCCCCCCCCTCCCCCAAATCCCAAATTATTTTTTGCGTTCGCCCGTTTGTATTTTCCCCTAAATTTAGCGTGAGAAAGCGGCGCACGTGGCGTCACGTTACCTTGGGGAAATTGGCGGCGTGTGACCAATACGTCAAATCGAACTCCTCGCTAAATTTAGCGGAAAATTCATGTTTTATGGCCGAAATATCAATTTAGTTTCCCCGCCAAAATTAGCGGGAAATTGACGCCACGCGACCTATACTCCAATTCAGCGATTTGCTGAATTTAGTGGAAGATTCACCTTTTGTGACCTGGACACCAATCCAGCTTCCCTGCTACATTTAGGGGGAAATCGACGTCACATGACCTGATTTCAAGTGACCTAACAAACCATTCAGTTTTCCTGCTAAATCTAGCGGCAAAATAGGAGTCACGTGACACACCAATTCCTTACCCCATCGCTCTCCTCCTTTCCCTCTCTCTTTTCTCCCCACTCACCTTCCCAGCAACAACTCCTAGATGACCCTAGAGTGATGCTGATCCCAGGCTGTTTCGCAGCATTCCATGCGTTCTACGGCATTAAAGGTAAAGCTCGCTGCAATGATTTTCGCAATATGGTTGCTATTAATCATAAAATACCTTCATTGAGTGGTCCCTTCCAATATATTTGTGCGTGCTTAATAGTAAACGACGAAACATTGGAATGTAGATTTTAGACGTGCGAATTTATTTCATCACACTTTAATGAGTTCAGAAATTTAACTAACAAATTGTCAAAACGATGAGCTATTCGAGCACCTACTCTAGATATCAGGGAATTCGTTCAAATAGACAGTGTTACCGAAGAAGAAAAAATTGTACAATTAATGGACGAGGTGGGTATTGTCCGGGTCAATACTTGCCGCGGGCGCAGCTGACCAAGTAGGCAGCGCTGCCCGTGGCATAGCGGTTATCACGCTTGCCTTCCACGCAGAAGGCCAGAGTTCGATTCCTGGCCGCGCCTACACCTTTTTGCTGACGCTGTAATGTGAAGTTCTAGTAAGTTAGAGAGCCGCCTTGCTTATTCGAGGTTAGAATGTTCTACGAACCGAACCTCCCATGCCGAATGTTCCCGAAGCCCACGTGTGTACAAAAGGGGCTCCGCCTGGCGAAGCCGGGTTAGTTTTCGCCCCAGCGTTCGATCCAGCTGTTTCGCCGACTCGACGCACGCGACGCTTCTGTTGTTATCTTCTTGCTCTCTTTTTATTTTTGCACAAGTTCGCCACATTAAACGTTTATTTCTTCCAGTTTATATATTGATCTTTTTGGTCACTACCCGTGACAATATTGACGAAAGGATAAACATGTATGGACGAAGACAACACAATTACATATTTCAAACAGCAACGGACATATAGAAGTTCCGCAAGCGAGCATCAATTAAAGGCGGTGAGATCGACAAAAGGGAAAGTAACTAAAAAGAGAAGAAGAAGGAGAAACACGATAAGATTCATATCATCCCATTGTCGTGCACGCCCGTTTCTGGCTGTCCATTGCTAGTTGAATGATGAGGTTGTGTCGTCTTCGTCATACATGTTTATTCTTCCCTCAATCTTGCAAATTCTAAAACCATTGGAGTTTCATTTTCAATCACATCTCTCACCCCTCACTGCAAGATATAGATATACGAAGCTAGTAGTCCGAGGTTCATCCGGGCCTTTCGCTCGTCCAACACAAAGCTGGGGCCGAAGCGCAGTCATCGCGCCGATTGGAGCCTCCCGACGATGACGCCACAGGTTTCTCGCCGAAGTCGAGTCAGCGCGTTCCTGGAAGTATTTGCTACAGCGTTCTGTTTCAGTGGACTAGAGACCTTGATCTCGTATTTCTTTGTGGGGAAGAACCATCTGCTGAACAGAGTGCCAAACCATGACGAAAGTTAAATGAAGGTTCACTGGTGTTTTAGAGGAGAACATTCGATTGCAGTTTCGCCTATAAAACGTGCGCCATATGTTTTAGCGTAGTTATACAAGCTGAATCATAACTTTAGCAAATGATGTGCGCAGAAACTCGTAGATAAACATCTTGAAAACCCTGATACTCGCAGCTAACCTTCGGTAAAGCACCAAACAAAATATTTTATTCTTGTGGAGAGATCTCGGCTGGACCTTTGAGAATGCTGGGGTCATTTCTCGTGAAAGCTAAAATACACTTTAAGTTCAATCAAAAAAGCTCCAGTTTTATTTTAGGCCGGTGCGAGAACCTTTCCTATAGTCTTTTACGCAAAAATCAATGGTAGACGCTTCTCCCGTTCATCAATGCGACCAAAAAGAAATATGATGGCGTATTGTCGCCTAGAATTTTATTTCTCTGGCCAAACAATTTTGACATGTTTGAAGACAATGCAACATGTTACTGTCACGAAAGTCACGTGGCGCCGACAACACCATGCCATCCTTGACAGGAAGCACAGTGCACATTTCTTTTTTTAACGTTTGAGCCAGAATCCTCTAGGTTGCACGCTCAGTGTTGCCAACTAAACAATAAAGTAAAATACAAGCAGTTGGGTATATTTCGTTTCAAACTAAGTCTGGGCGCAACCGACATCACGATCCGCTAGAGGCTAGGTGGCATAGCTACCACCCGTTACAAAGAAAACAGCCATTTACATCAATCCATCCATCGAGGCAATTAAGCAGCACGAAATGCACATCATCCTCACGCTCATCTTGTCCGTGCGTCTGCTTTCACCAGCCAGACCGATCGCACATAGAGAAAACCACTGTGTCACGTTACCTTTAATGTGCGTGATCGGGTTACACGGTTATAGCTAGGGTGCGTACTTTCCGGTGTTTATTTGTGAGAAAAATCGGCGGATGTTTTTCTGTGTTTATTGATTTTCGAAACACCGGTGTATTTCAGTGGAACGTCTCACGACGAGGCTAAAATCGGTGATTATCGGTGAAAAAAAAAATGCGACTGATCACAAACAGAAAGTTCCAAATTTATTGACATATTTCATACACTTCTCGAGAAAGCATCTATTTCTCACACTTGGTTATTATAGTAGATGCAGGCATACTTCGTGAGGCTTGCATGCGTCATGGCAGCACGTTTCTTGCGGTTCACAAGCCGCAATTTTGAAAACGCACGCTCCACCTTTGCGCTGGACACAGGAAATCCCAATATGTCCAGCGAGGCTTGGGACGGTATGTGGCTAGTCAGGTAAATGAAGTTTCGAAAATAACACTGGATCAACGGTGCTAGTCACGAATCCTGGACAAAAGCTCACCGGACAAAAGCTCACCGGACAGAAGCTCACCGGACAAAAGATCACCCATTTTTTCACAGACCCGGACAAAAGCTCACCCATTTTTTTCACAGACCCGGACAAAAAGCTCACCACGAGAAAATTATATGTTGGTCTTAACACGAGTGCGGACAACTTAGGTGCATGCGTGCGACGCAAAAAGGCAACGATAAATTAAATCTGACAGGCGCATGGTTTGTTGATTTTAAAAGAAAGAAGTTTATTTATCGATTGGTTAGAAGCGAATGCAGTCCCTTACTAGCTCCAGCAGTCTTGGTAGATATACGATGTACATGCAAGCCCTCGAAAAATATTTCTAAGACGACTCTGCAGGCGCAGAGTGGTTTTTCGCACCCGCTTTACTGTGGGCTCACCTCTCCGGGCTTGTGTCAGTGCCGTAGCAACGAGCGCCTGATTTTGCTGTAGGCATTCAGTCAGCCTCAAGACGCTTGGATGGGCGTGGCCGACGAGCTTCTGGAACCCGGTACTTCATCCTTCGCAGGTGTTGTTCATCCGGTCTTTATCTTGAAGAGTGGCGTCGTACATATTCAGCCCTACCGGGGGAAACTCCGGTCGTCGTCGGCGCAGACTCAGGCGATGGAAAGAATTCGCTCTGGGTGCCGCCGCAGATGGAACAGAAGCATAACGGAAGCGGTCGTTAGTATACGTGCAATCAAAATAGTCCAGCAGGTAGCCGATGTCACAGGTAGACTTTTCCCTGGTGGTTACTTCTTGTGGAACAAGCTGTGGTGGAAGGAACGCGAGCCCATCTAGAAATCCCGCACAGTTTTCTGAATTGGTCATCTGTCTTGTACTTTTCCAAAAGACGCAACTCCCTTTCTTTCAAAGTATTTTTAAAAATCGCAACTCATTGGTGGACAGGTTTTCCTAAAAATGGTCCAATGTCCATCGCGTTCCCGCACTTTATTTAAGCCCATGTTTCGCTCGGGTGGCAAAAAAAAAAAATCGAGGTGAGCTTTTGCCCGGTCTGTCGAAAAACGGGTGAGCTTTTGTCCGGGTCTGTCAATAAACGGGTGAGCTTTTGTCCGGTGAGCTTTTGTCCGGTGAGCTTTTGTCCGGTGAGCTTCTGTCCGGTGAGCTTTTGTCCGGTGAGCTTTTGTCCGGTTACCGCTAGTCACAGCATACTGGCGGTAACAAAGAAACTCTGATTCTAGGTCACTCAGCTTGCGCTCGTCTTGGAGGACCAGCCGATAATATACTTTCATAAGGCACAAATCCCAATGGCAGCTACACTTTTATGCACGGATTAACAATTTGCACATGGAACCAGAACGACGATTCATCCGTGAAATCTGTAGCGTAGTCATCCGCTTGCATCCCATCCTGGTGGCCTTCTACTCCGCGTGACGACGATAGTTGAAGTGTTCGACGAAAGAAAGCAAGTCTCACGTCGAAGAAAACCCGTAGACGCGGGACGGACGCGCCTTCTCAAACACCTCGGCAAATTTTTTTACAGAACAGTCCCTTGTATGTACAGCGAAAAACCCACACGCCAACAAAACCCTTTTTCCGCTTCCCCCAAAAGCCCATGCAAACTAAACAGATAACAATGAACGCATCTCAAAGTTCTCAAAGGTCAGTAGCCCTGTACGACACGGATGTCGGCAGTTTCTTCCAGGAACCACAGCAACCTCTGAATACATGGCATGCACCAACACCACTTGGCCAGACACAATGAGGAAAGGGCACTTGAGAGCGTACCCTCCACTGCGTTAATTTTTACACAAAAGGGGGCCATGGGAGACAATGGGGGACAAGCGTGTGAGAGCTAGTCTTCCACTGTGTTAACTAGTCGCTTTTGAACCCCAGAAAGGTGGGCGGACTGACGTTACGTGCAAGCATGTATAGACAGTGGGAGAATGCAGGATCCACGAGATAACACGTTTGACGAACCTTTATGGGGAGAAAGGGTTTCGCTAGGTCGGAAACATGCAACGACCTAGCGAAATAGAATCTCGTCACCTCCTTTAGTAATAGAGAAAGGCAGAAGGAGAGACAGAACGGTAAATAAACAGCCACATGCTGGATTAGCAGAAACCCTGACCAGGTAACAAAAAAAATCATAGATAAGATAACCTTCCATTCTTAGTACGTTTTATGATATAGTTATTATGCTTCATTTTCCGGTAGTGTCCAAAAACAACCATAAAACATTATATTGGAACACTGAAAAAAAAGCATCGAAGAATACATGAGGGCATTGAACAGTCTCGCCCTAAAACAGTGTATGCATAACTATCATGAACAAGACTAAAGAGTAAATGTCCATCCCCACACTATAAGCATTACTATAAAAAACAATATTATGCACACATATTCATCGAAATGGTACTACAAAAATTATTCGCTTGTAATCTAAACAAAACAACAACAAAAGAAAGAGCACGAAGGTAAACAAAACAAACATCAAATGCTACCGCCACTTTACTTTTCTTAAGAAATTATCTGCATATATGTCTATATCGGGATCAGAAATTTCATTACAGACGTACTAAAAGCAATAGGTGGAGGTATTCGGGTAAAATGGAGAAATAAACTTACTGCCCTCCGAATAGCGGAGACCGCATGGCGCGCGTTTTCTGCACGCGGAAAACGCGACGCGCTGTGAACGCTCGCGCGGAAGCTGACGCGAGGGCACCCGCATGCAGACAAAGCCAAGCGCCGCCGGCCGCGCGTTATCAGCGTTGCCAGATAACAGATTTCTCAACGCGCGATGTAATTTCTCACGCAAATACTACAAATAAGAGTTAAAGTAACAAATAAGTAAATAAAACAGGGTTTTGTGTCAAAAAAGTACACTTTTTACATTTTTATATGGCCAATAGAAATGTTTTTCAACACTTTGAATTGCGCTGAATACGAAACAGCGTACTGAGCCAGCCGCGTCGCTGAGTGGTGTATTGTTCGTGTTGCGCGCTTTCCTGCGCTGAAGCGCAAGTAAAGTTTACTTTAGTGAAACTCATCCCGGTCGAAACGGGCACAACTCGAAACCTTGGGGTAAAGTTGCGTCGGACGTAACACTACTTTTTATTTGCAGTTCCGTCGGACGTAGCTTTAATTTTCATATTGGGTTACGTCGGACGTAACTCGAATCCTTGACATAAAGTTACGTCGGACCTAACTTTAATTTTTATTTCTGGTTCCGTCGGACGTAACGCTAGACACTGCGTTTCTGCTTAAATCAAAAGGCACAAAACGCTTTTTTTCTGAATGTCATGAAAAAGACTGTCTACATCCGTAGAAAAATTATCGTGTTCATAGGCAATGTATAATCTGCGCCCCGTTGTGACAAAGCACAAACTATTCCCACTTAGCAAACAACCATACGATAGAATGTCGAGCATAATGTCGCTGACAGCTAAATTCCACTACGCAAGCAGCATGCACATGCTGCTTGTGGCACAAAGCGGAAATGGCACAGAAAACACATACGCTTCCACTCCCAGGATAGCGCCCATGGTATTTCAGACGTGTTTCTTCTTGTCATTATTTTTATATCCCTTAATCTGATAGGTCCCAAAGAATGGGACGCTTCTCAACCTCGTCAATAAGCATTTCATTGAATGCACGTTTGTCAACCATCGCACGTGCAATCGGCAAACAAAAAAGAAGCGCACTAAACCAGTCATAGCGCCAAAACCAGGAGCGGTTTTCTGTGCCGAATCATGTGACGGTTCGAGCGACTCTCATTGGGCGAGAGCCGCTTCGACGCCTCGGCGCGCGCGTTTTGTTCTGGGTCGGCTAGAAACCAACGCCCCGCGAAAACGCGCGGCCGCGCGCAGGAAATGACGTCAATTTGACGCCGACGCGCCTGAATCGCGAGCAAAAAGCTCCATGCGGTCTGCGCTTAAGGGCATGAAAGTTCACAGATGATACCAGAGAAATAATATAGAGTTTCCCAATACTGACTTTGTGTAAAAACAATTATCACGATTGACTTGTCGCTTAGACAGTTCTTTAAAGTCAAGATATCTCAGAATCGAATCATAGTTATAATAGCAACGACGATTGAAGTGTCTATCATAAACGATTCGCGCCAGAAGCTTTTGAACGCGTTCAATTTCGGTGCTCAGATTGGCAGTCAAAGAGTTCCATTCCACGGAGCTAAAGTCAAGTTTTGAACGAACGAAAGAGCAAAATAAATTAACTAAACATTTCCAATCCAGGAAACTGACGCTCCTCATACATAAAACCAGCCCCAACATACGAAGGGAACTAGCGACAATTGATGTAACATGGCCTTTAAAGGTGAAATGGCTATCTACAAGAACGCCATGGTTACGAACAGTTGATACACGCTGAATCATGATTTCTCCGGGTAGGTAAAACGAAAATAAATCCGATGCAAGCACTGGTAAACTCTGACTCTTTGGAGATGGAATAGAGGGTGGCCTTGATGTGGCTTAGATGAGCTAGGTCGGGTGCAGAACCCTGTCGTTTATGCAGCGGTAAGCCCGGATCATAAAACCCGTACAAGGACACTTGCACTTTCTTTCTTCATCCATCAATTGAACCAACACGTTCTTCTCCCAAGAAGGAAACTATGCATCTTGACAGCTTGACACTCAAACCATCGCTGAGTGCGTTGACAGCCTAATCCTTCTGGAATCTTGGTATCGTTTTTTTAGTTGTTTAATGAGTCAAAAACGTCTCCAACGTTGGTTCAGCATAGACGAGTGACGCACAAACGGAAAGAATTTTTACGTAAAAAAAATCAACTCAATAATTTTAGCTTTTTCGGAAACATATAATCCATTACTTTGCAGTTGATTACAAAAAATAGTAATTGAATTACAGCGAACGTTACCTCAAAAAATAAGTAATTGAAGCGTTGAAAAGTTACAATACAATAAAATTATTGGCAAGTAATCAGTTACTTGTAACTCGTTCTCGTACAAGTCTGCTCGTGACTCTATAGAGTTTTCCACAAGTCCTTTCAGGAAACACTACCCCGCTCACTGAGGAGCTGACATAGTGAGCACCCCAGCCAGGCACTATCGCCATGCGGGTTTTCCTTCCTTTCTTAACTAGACGTGTGATCACTGTGGGAATTCCATGTTGCAATCAGTCCTATCGACGTCAATATTTCGCAGCTTAGAGTGTGCTCTCGCTTGCCGACATCTAGAAACTTCATGGAGTACCATGCTGGGTTAAGCTCAACTTCGCTTTCTGCGCGTAATTGCGCCCAAAACAATTCGGCGTACTGAACAGAACAAAAAGTGTGCTGCAGCATTTCTGCGAAAGGAGAAAGGACACGCTTCGTACCCAATAGGTTTCTAGCAGTAAAGTTTGAGCAGCGCCTCGAGCGGAGCAAACTGAATATGCTTCGGTGGTGTTTGCGTTATGTGTCGTTACACTCTCTTTCATTGATCACGGGCGCCAAGGAGCCAGAAGTCTATTGATTGGTGTGTATCTTTGAAAAAATAAGAACAAAAATGTCAGACGCTTACCACTTCTCTAGTAATGCGAAGTTATGAGCAGCTCCTGAGGTAATGTAAAACTCTTTATTTTCGTTGCCCCCTATTTTTCGCGAATCCGTTAAAGAGGACAAAACGTGACAACTAAATTTCTGCGAATTCCAGACGCCTGCATTGAAACTCTTTAAGGAACGAAATTTCTGTGTGCCCTTAAACTTCGCGAAAGTTTCTATTCGAGAAATTTGCGAAAACTGAGGGCTTCGCGAACATGGAAGTGTTTTACAGTATTCCGATTTTTCGATATTCCGTGGTCAATAATACGAGAGAAATATATATATATATATATATATAAAAGTCAGAGATCCGTACTTGCGGAGTTGCTATGTTAGGAGTTTATTGTATGTATTACGACAGTTTCTCGTCGAGGATGGCATACATGTGAGGGCATCAGACTGCGCAGAGCAGTAGGCGGCCATTGGGGCGAGAAGGACGTGACGTCGGGAAAAATAAAAGTAAAAAGTCATATGAAAAAAAGCAAACATATTAAAACACAAATCCACCCCCCCCCCCCCACACACACACACACACACAAAAAAAAGTTTGCTTTAGCGCGGTCTTACGGTAGGGCGGCGGGTTTCCGAAGCTAAAGAGGCGTATATGAGACCTCCGACACTGAGGTGGTTACAATAGTTCATAAACAGAGGGCACAGGCTCTGGAATGACATCTTCGGTACTAATTGCCCGTAAGGCTAAGCCGTTGTGGGCGTCCGCTCTCCGCGACGGGTCACCCCGCCTCTCCTCGGGCGCCGCACGCCGCAGAAG